>KN888147.1:10882-28266 GCA_000934455.1 Apostichopus parvimensis | reverse complement strand
CAATTGATTATATCTGGCCTTTTCATGGTATGTTAGTTCTATTATGAATGTCTTGCTCATCATTTTCTTTTCTTTTTTCATCAGAATTCTTTGAATGAACTCATAGAGAAGATGCAGCGGTCTACTCCACATTTTGTTCGATGCATTAAACCAAACACCGCCAAGTTACCGGACAAGTTCACACCAGAGTATGTGATAGCACAGCTACGTTACACCGGCATAATGGAAACCACAACCATACGCAGGAACGGTTATCCCTTGAGGTTGACGACTGCCGAACTCATCGAAAGGTACGATCAGTGATATGCTGGACCTCCCTCCAACCGGGCTTCCCCCCACCCCCTAAACCCCCCACCCCTTGTCCCTTCATCAGTCCCATAAAATGTCCATGCCTCTCACAAGCATAATAGACATTAAAACAATGTACAGGACTGGATGTCCTCTCTGTTTAACTAACTGATGCACTAATTGGAAGGTACTCTAATTAAGACGCTGGATCTATATGTTGTTGTCCTCTGAATCAACCTTGCTCCCTAAACCCACCCCCCAACCTCCACAACCCTCCCAGTCGGAGCCTCTCAAAGAAACGAAGACCACAACAAGACCTAGCAATGCAGATCCTCCCAGGTTCACCACTGATGAACTAATAGGAAGGAACTCTCATAAATAAACTGGAGCAATTTTCTTTACAACCCCCCCCCCCCCCCCCCCAAATATATCCCTACATGCCTCTCTCTCTCTGCTGCCAAGTTCCTTTAGTACTAACGATTAATGAATAAAAGAGGAATTTCATGCTCTGCATTTTGATTCACGTTGATTCATGTTGATGTCATGAAACCATATTTAATATAAATAACATTAATCATGCGTTGGGCATTATTGCCACTGTTGCTCATGGATGTATGGGTGTGAGAAACTCACATAGAGGTAAACCTGACATAACTGGCCCAGTTAGTTCACACGCAGAGGGCGAATCCTATAAATAATCAACTGCACGGAAAGCTGTATTGGGAAAGTCGCTTTTAAATGCAGTTGATATTATAGTGTTGCTTTCGTCCCGCCCGCCAGCCATGACTACAGATGTCTGTCCTATCGATTTAGTGTAGACGGCTATCCTAAAGAATGGTTGTAGGTTATTACCCTGACATTGTCTTTATGCTTGATCCACCTTACGATGAATGGAAGGAATCGTCTCGGTTACCCATCACTTTCAGTCATGTTGTGACAGTACACAATACTGTCTAGATACACAATAGAGCTCAAAGTGATGTTAGTCATTGACATATTAAGGTCTCTTTTTCTTAAATATTTACCAGTAAGGTTAGGTCACATCAGCTTTTGCCTTGTTTGGAAGTTAATGTAAGACAGTTAAGGTATCGAAGTAATTGAGAGTAATTTTAACATTTATTCTCTCTCACGATCAGTGCAGGTTTACTTAAAATCGCCTCTTTCTAAATTTGTGTAAAAGTAAGTTGGCCTGACGTTTTGATCCTAGCAGGATCTTCTTCAAAGGCTAAATGACAAGTAACAGTAACAGAAGGGACAAAAACATGCACAGAATACAGACAGGTTAATGAGCATGGTGAACACAAAGAGATAGATGTAAGGGGATTAGTAGACAAGGGATGGAGAGAACAGGGGAAGAGGAAAGGGAGGAGATAAACAGTGGAGGGACAAATTTTCTTTCTAAATTTGCCTTAATCAGTCACATATACCAACTTAAACTTGAGATCTAGTGATTGTCTCTGGTTTTTGACCTCTACATTTAATCATAAATCTAGATATTTGCTTTCAAATTGTCTCAAGTTAAAGTTCCTTCTTTCCATTCGCTGCAGGTTCGGTGTTGTGATTCAGCTTACTCCTACCAATATTCAAGCACCTTCACCACAGAAATGGAGGGAAGCACTGAGTTACCATAACCTGCAAGGATTTGTGGTAAATATCAAAATTTATGTTGGTTTTTCAAGATGATAATTGGGTTTTATAGGAAAAGGCAGAGACATTCTGCTGGAGGGGTCTTAGGGGTGGTAAAGGTTTGTATAGCTCTGCAAACTTTTGTCAAATGTTAGGAAAAGAGCTACTTAAAGGGTGTGAAGACTCGCGCAAAAAGAAACGTCTAATGCCGGTAATTTGACCTAGTTTCGAATGAGGTGTAACAGAAGTGTTAAACACTACTATCGATCCCAGAAAATACACGCACAGCTTGCTACCGTTGGTAATTAGACACTAGTGTACAGTCAGTACATACAGCTGCGGTCAATACCCACAACACAGTATACAAACGATACAGCGATGGACATCTCAGGTCCAGCTAAAGATAACAATTAAGGTATCACGTTTCATTACTGTCTGCATTTTGTAGCGACACGAACAAAACGTCACTTACAAGCAACAGAAAGTTAACTTTTTCAGATGTCCGCACGCGGTTTGGGGCGAGTCTTCAATGCCTTTAAGGTTCCTACAGCTGCCCCCATTTTCCCCCTACCCCATTTCTCCCAACTACCTGACCCTTTTAATTTGGTACATTAATCTGCATCATACTGATTGTAACACTACTGATTCTAATTTCACTATCTTGAAGTAGATGAAATGCTTAACTTGTCTGGCTAGAGTGCAATATAGCTCATGCATATTACATTCTACATGATTCATCATTCTGAATTCCGTTAATTATTTTTTACTTCTCTCTGTGATGCAGATTGGGAAGACCAAGTTTTTCTTCAAGCACTATCACACAGAACAGCTGCAGCAACTCACCTATAATCTCATGAAGAAAGTCATCGTTTGTCAGAGAGGTACATGAGCGACCCTCTTCTAACTTCATTAAAATATTCTAAACAGCCAGACTGCTATGACAAAGTAGAAGGGGATCAGATCAGATTTTGCCGGGAGATTAGTAGTTATTAATGTTTATTCTCATCTGCTCAAACCCCCCAATGAAAAGTAGAACTTTTCATCTGGGTTGAAAAAAGAATTACAGATTTTATTGTAGCGTAAATTAAATGAGGATTCACTTCCATATACCGCTGAGGCTATATGCTAAGCCAACAGATTAGTTTCACATTCAGATTAGCATTCACTAATCTCCTTTCCAGTATATTGTTTTTTTAGTATTTTGTTGTATATTGTATTTATCACGGAAAGGCAATATAACACTACACGTAAATTATATTGTGCAGTTCAGTTTGGTTAGCAATGCCACTCATGATAGTTAAAGTGATTTTGAGATAATTATATATTTCATAGTTTTGAGACCAGATGAGCCTGGGTGCTAAGCTCCTAGTCATATTATTGTAACCATGGTACTCATTTTCACAAAATATTTTACTTGTGATTAAGTTAACTGATGCCAAGTACAGGGCCATAGCCTGTGGGGGTGGGCGGGGTAGTGCGAATGGGGGACAGCTGTCCCCGTTAGATTTCCACTTCCTAGGGTGAAGTAGGCCTACGATAATGTGAACGCCTGGACAGTATGCGCTATATTTCAGTCAGATTTAGCGAAATATTCATATCGTTTCTTCTGTTAGTCATTAGTCAGTAGTGTGCAACGTAAAGATTAAAGGCAAGTATTGTAGGAATGGCGTTGAAATGAACGCAATGTTTATTTTAACCGCTCATCGCGTATATGCATGATGGCGGATCTGATGACAGCGTTTGTTTTGGTTTTTACGAGTTTTGTTAGAATAACAATAAACGTAGCGTAGCGGTCTAATATGAAAGTACTGTTCATTAATATATTTATTACTTCTATATGTTTTATATAGGCCTATCAGTTTCATCATTAGCCTCAATGTTATTACTAAGAATATTGAGCCACAGTCCCTACATAGCTCACCCTAAATAGAGCCAAACTTGAAGACTTCTCGATGTGAATCTGCCCCTGGGTCCCCACCGAGGCTTTGCCCCTGGGCCTGTCAGGGGCCCTAATGCGGGCCCCTGGACCCCACCTGATAAAGGCTCTGTGCCAAGGCCCTCGCAGTTTGGGCTACGTGTGCACTCTTTCAGTTTTATCCATTTTCAGTCATTTATGCCCCTCTCCCCCTCCCACTTTTTAATTGGGATTGATGCCCCTGAATGCTAGAATCAGTCCTAATAACATTACTTCAACTATTCATGTTCTCCACAGTTATCAAAGGATTTCTTGCTCGCAGAAATATGAAAAAGCATTTCCTCAAAGTTGAGGAAGAAACTACAACTGCTGTGAATCATTTCCTTAGAGATGTGGAACTCAAGATGCTAGCCATTGTAGAGGTGAGGCATATATGTCTGTTTTGTGTGCCTATGTTTTTTGTTTATTTTTGGTATGTTTATGAATTAACATTTAGCTTCCTGCTTATTCTTATATCTGATTTCAGTATCTACTATGTATTGAGATATTATAATGCTTGATGGGAACATGGTTTCTTCGCTTCTGCTGCCAGATCTAGTGGACAAAATCTTTCAAAATTTTTTGTCAGTGGGTTACTATATGGAAGTTGCTTAATACAAAAGTTATTTATATTTTTAAGCCTAAAATCATTTCAGAGACAAATTGGGAGACATTTTTTGCCACATATTTTGGTGCATGAAACATCTAAGGTTACATATAATCTTATGTAAGGTTACTACTTCCTTAATGTTCATCGCTGTTTTGCAATCACCACCATACGTGTTTCCAGAGCCCTGTATAATGCTCTCACGCATAGCTATATGAAACAAAGGATGTTATGCATCAGAAGTTAAGATAGCTACTTACACACTCGACCGAGCATTTATGTAATAGACTGTGCTATGTTTATGTTGAGAACGACACTTCACATCATTAACCTATTTTAATTCAGTGAGTTAATATTATGATTATTTATATCATTATCAATCTCGGATACTCTTTTTCAACCTTGTTACCATCGTTAAACTCGGCCCGACCTTTTATCGAATGGCATATTCCAAAATAAAACGACCGACGACGAATGGGACATGATCCATGGATTGCATGCTGGAAAACAAAAATTGTTGTTCGAAAGTGGCGTGCCACATATTGATACCATTGTGATTATCATAGGAAGGTTCAACGTGGTCCTTAAACTAAGTTCTGTTGGTTGGGATTGACTTATAGGTAATTATTTTGTCCTTAAGTCTTTCTGTTGTGTGTTTGTCATTTCTTTTGTAACTTATGCTCTCTCTGTGCAACAAAATGTCTGTAAAACAACCATACGTTAAGTAACTTCCACCTACTATAGCTGGTTAAACCAGTCTTAACTGATACACGTTTCATTGGAGTACAAGCTCATCGGTAGTATTGAGATTTTGCAGAGCATTAATAATAATAATAATAATAAATTACATTTATATAGCGCTTAATACAGTGTTTGAAAGCGCTTTACAAAGTAGGAAAGAGACAAAGGAAACCAAAGGAAAATAAAAAAGGAAACTAGGAATCAAACAGAAATGTTTTAAGTTGTCTCTTGAAAATACAAAGGGAGGGAGAGTCACGAACGTGAAGTGGGAGTTTGTTCCAAAGAGAAGGTGCAGCGACAGAAAAGGCACAATCGCCATAACGAGTGCGGGTACGTGGATTAGGAGTTAATTGCAAATTCGCATGATAGGAAGAGCGAAGCGTAACTGTAGTTGACCGACGCAAAGGAGTAAGAAGGTCAGTGATATATTGAGGGGCAAGCCCGTTGATCGCTTTGTAAGTGTGAAGTAGGATTTTAAACTGGATGCGCTGAGTGACATTGCTGCTATAGTCGTGTTTATGTCAATGTGTGTCAGCGTGTGGTGAACTTGATAGCTTTTGCAGTGAACTGATTTGTACAATATCATCTTGGAAATAAAATTAGGTGAGATGTTACTGCCTTGAAACAAATATGGTAACATATTCTGAGACTTCAAGGGATTCGAGAATGGCTTAGAAGTATAGTCAGTTGATCTTTCATTGTTAGAAACACTTCACAGCACAAAAATAAACTTGTGTAAGGTCAACAAAGGACCAGACTGAAACAAAAAGTCCAGTTCAAGCATCTTAAGGACTGGATTGTGTTTCAAAGTGAAACCTGCATGTAAGCTATCCAAGCATTGTTTACCTCCACTTAACAGTGATAATGAGCACGAGAGCTGTTCTTGGTCAGGTTAAAGGTAGTCATTGAATACCTTTCGAAAATTAACAATTTTCAGACAAAAGTTAATCAGACACTTCCCCTTCTTCTTCCTTCTTTCTATTCTGAAAATGTATTGCAATATTATAGTGATAGATAACAGGACCCTGTTTAGGTTTGTGAAGATAAAAGAGGAATAAACCACATGAATTATATATGTCACACATTGCTGCACCCTGTGCCAGCATTAATAGTCAAATTAAGATTCCTCTGTGCGGCCTGTAAACTTAAGATTGCAGGTTGGCGGACAAACAGAACCGGTGATCTTCCCTGGGAGAATTTGAAAGGCTATGAATAGAGATATCTTTACTAGGCATGTGGTCATAATTATAGCGTTATACATACCTTTCCCTCTCACCCCACTTTTGTGTTATAAAGTTACAATCCAATGAATTTGGACATCAGTCAGGGTCTTAGGGAAAGTCTTCAACAAAAAATGATGACTGCTGATTACAAAGGTATGGTTGATATTGAGAACAGGCAACATTGATGTAGGTAATGGTAGACCTATATGAGACATTGAGTACTGTAGTGATACATTTCAAGCAGGCACGTAGCCAAGGGAGGGGGGGGCGAAGGGGGCAACCGCCCCCCCTTGAGCATATTTTATGATATCGCTAGAAATTTCAAAATAAAAAATGCTTAGATGCAACTTACAAGGCATGGGAAGTTTCATTTGCAGCAATGTGGGAGGCATATTCGTTCAAAATTTTCTTGTAAGCTTCACGCCAACCCATGGTCCTGGGAATTGCCATTTCCAGCGATCTGGGAGGCACTTTCGACCAAAATTTGTTCTTACGCTTCGGGCCAACTCATGGTGGCGCTAATCTAAGATAGTTTGCCTACAGGCTTTGCCCCTCCCTTGGCAAATTCCTCGCTACGTGCCTGATTTCAAGTAAAGTCACCCAAGAAAGAACCCAGGGAATGACAAAGAGGATATAATATTTGGAACAGACAGCATTGATGCAGGTAATGGTAGACCTATATATGCCATTGGGTACAGTAATGATACTTTTCAAGTAAAGTCACCCAAGAAAGAACCAGGGACACGAGAGACCAAACAAGCCAACGACTGATCCGTTCTCAACCCCAGTCCCCTTGCATCGAGACTGTGACTGTGTGATCATCTCCAGGTGTGTGTCACGGTTCACCCTACAAGATAAACATATTGTAATGCTACACATGACGATCTCAGCCAAAGGCCGAGAAGCGATATTGTAGTATTGTTACAGACAGTGGCGGAGCGTCCATACAGTCAGGGGGGGGCGGATGCCCCCCCTGACGGACTCAAGTGGACTGCTGGCGCCCTTTTCAGCTCTTTACCACTTTTTACTTATTCGCGATTATTGACTTTTTTTATTGCGCTCTCATCTACCTATTGACATTTGTCACAGTTTGTTTGTGTAATTTGGCGATGACACCTATTTATTCTTCGTTTATCTGCAAATTAGCCAGGCCCGGAAAGGGTCATTTCCGGTGATCTAGGGAGTATCTTTACTCCAAAAATTTCTGTACGCTACGCGCCAACCTGTAGTGGCGCTCCGCTTAGATAAGTGTTGAAAGCGCCCCTACAGACCATTCTCGCCCCTCCTGACCAATACCCCTAGCTCCGCCACTGGTTACAGATCTTCAGAAGTTGACTAGGGTTATATGACATATATAGGTCATTATCAATTATGATATACTAAGTGAATATCGCATTGAACACAGTGTCGATATCGGAAGTAGATTAAAGAGGAAATAAATGACTCCGCCCATTTTTTCTTGCTTCCTTGTTTTCAATTTCGTTTCTATAACGAAAAGATTAAAACAAAAAATAATTAGATACATATTTATAAAGCCATGAATAGCTTGAATAGATGTTTCCCTCCTGTAGCAGAATTGTGCATGAAGTGGTAGAGTTAGGCTGTAAGGGGGATATTGGACGGAGTACAATGTTGATATAGGCAAGGGAGTAGGCTAAGAGGATATGACCTAGACCACAAGGAAATTGAGGGGCTGAGCAGGCGAAGCTCTGTCACAGAGAAATGAAAGCACATTGGATGATTAGGCTCATTACTTAAATCACTTTCAAAATTGCCGTAGCTTGAAAGTTAATCATTGCCTGTCAATCGCCTTAGTTTCTCTTTTTCACATTTCGTTGCTGTTCGTGTCCTCTGTGTGCTTTCAATGTCTTATATCAGCAAACATCACTGTCAGGATCATATCTCTTTTGGTTCCGTTCAAACTTTCCCAGTGGTATTTTTGTTGAGGTTTGTCGGACTGTTATAGGCAGGACCTACGATTGAAGAGTCTGGTGAGAGATTTGTGTTTTTCTTGTTCATCTATAGCTAAAGTTTCTTGTCGGTATCATGTTCCAGTATCTGTTTTCATAAGTCAAAGGGAAAGTTGAATATGTATAGTGTAGCAGTTAGACAGCTCAGCTCTTTCAATACTGTGTCAATTGTTCAACAACAAGTTTGCAATACCAGTATAATTGTTGAAAATGTTTCATCAAGCGGTGACCACAATTTATGCATTCCAATTTTTGCTATGAGGTGTCACTGTGGACCCCACTTTCTTCTGCTCCTGTACTGTAGCAATCAAGGAGGTAGACGTCTCTGCTTGGAATTGTTTTCAACCACCACCTTTTGTCTTAAGGTTCTTAACGACAGCAGCTTGTCAATGTCTTGAACAGGGTGTGATTGCTTACATCAGAATGTATACTTTTGTTGTTTTTATAGACATATTGAGCATGGGAGGGAAATTTATAAAATATGACCATTTCTCCTGAGCTTTCCAGCATTATTAGAACAGAGTGTCAGAGTGAACATTGACTTTAAAACGCAACTCTTTCATTTCATTTCATTTATTTGTTTTTCACAACATGCATTTAAATGTTTACAAATAACAAGTAACATGAAGTAGTAGTGGATAATACATGAAGTGAAGGAAGCAAAACAAAAAACCCTTGCGGGCTTGACGGGGTGCTTCGCTCCCTAAAATATAGAGAAAGAGACCAATCAAAGTACAACAAACCTAATTACACAATTTCTTTTATGTGTAAGATGCATTTATGATTCAAGAGGAAAATGTCAATGAACCATATATCAGGCATGAGCTTTTTCCACGAATTCGCAGAATATCCGCGATTTTTATCTACCTCGGGGACAAAACTATTATCCTAACAAACTGTAGCATACGCAAACTGGAGCCTATACCGCAATTTTTGCAAAGTTCCGTGATTTTTTGTATCCCAGGCTCATCCCTGATATATACACAGTGTTGTTACACTCGGTACCATTCTCACCCATTGTGGGAAGTATAGCCAAACATAAAATGTTACTTTAATGTAATTAAGTCCCATACCAGGAATGCAGACATTAGGTTCTAACCTCACAGGTTTGGACAAAATACAATCGTGGGACACAGATTTTCTTTCTTTGACTATAATAAACCTGTGCAACTGACCAACAGTGTTGTAGTCTAGTACTTTTCTACGAGTACCAAGTACTTCTGAGTACTTGAGGTGTGTTGTTGCCATGTAGGCAACAACAAGTACATTTGGATTTCGCTGTAAAATCCGTCCGTCCATCAACAGTGATACAAGTTGACCGCATCTTCACTCATCTTTTGGCACTTTTCTCTCTATTTTTTTAATAACATATTTATTAAAGACTTACTATGATTTATTTCTTACGTATTTCTGTATTCCAAATATCTTATTCGGAGGTTTGACGGTTTGAAATAAGACATTTGAAATAAATCCCTTCGACTCATGTTGTATTGTGTCTGCTTTCTTTGATATTGCTTAAAGCATAGATTGCTTCAAATTGTAACAGTCACATGTATGTGTTTCAGCCATTATTTCTCTATTGTAAATATCAATGAAACAGCTAGGTGTGAGCTACTGCAGTATTGCTTGCTCTGGGTTTGTTTCATTCATTCAGTTATCTATTTCCAGCAAATTATATTATTTTACAAAATTATCATAAACTATAAGTGCATGAAAATAATATTTTTATGCTTACTGTTATCATTACTTAATATTGTGCGTTTATTGCATGGAATAAGAGACAAGTGCTCAAGTGTGTGTGTGTTTGTGTGAAGAAAAACTCCCAAATGGTAAGTCGGGAAATGGAATGTAGTGCATCCATGACTTATGACATCATAGGAGGGAGGTCACAGGTCATATTTCGATCAATCAAACAAACAAAAAAGCAGCCATGAATTTACTGAACTGCAAATATATGTGTAAAAGTAAGTTGGCCTGACGTAACACAACTGCAAATATATGTAAGGGGTGTAGTGTGTGAAACTCGACTCCATATATTCCATTATACGCATGTGTGTATGTACAACAATGTACCTCCGGAATGATGACATCATAGTCGCCATATTTCAATACCAGTTTTGGTATGAGATCCACACTGTGTGCTTATGTCTGTTGATATTATCATTTTTTGGAATATATGTATACAGTATATCTACCCATTTTCACACCATGGAACAATGACCTTTATCTAGTGTGCAAAACATATATGTCCTGATATTAGTTTGTCAGCTTTCAATTTCTCACTGCATTTTAACACAAATGGTCATTAATAATTAATTAATAGACACTAGGATGCATTTCATCTAATGGTCTTCAAGGCCATTATCAGGATCGCTTGTACTCGTTAAAGCATCATACAGCTTCATGATATCATTCTGAATACTTACAGGACTAAAAAAATCCATAGACCATTCGTTTCTCTAACTTTTGCTCAAAGAGGGATAAAAAAACAGAAATTTTCCATTATTATGGAAGTTGTTCTTGTGACACGGCAGGGGAACGGCGCACAAGGCTCCATAGAAATGAAGCTTAGGCCTAATACAGTACATAAGGAAACTTTTAAGAACCAAGGCCAAATAGCTCTCTTACAACAGGCCATAATAGAAAAGTCACTGTAAGGATGCTGCTCAAATTTCACAATATTGTAAATAAGAAAACATGTAAAAATATTCAATACTTTTTTAATAAGTGGTACATCATTTCCCCCAGCAATCGATAAGTGTTGAATGACGGTTTTCGGCACTGGAATGAAGAAAACAAATTTTGTTTATTGACTGACTCTGCACTAGGACTCCGACCAGACGGACAAGCCGCACATATGAAGTGTGTGTGTGTGTGTATAGTTTACATACTTGCTTTGTGATCTAACGACACCATTATAATGGCTACTGGCCTTGTTCATCAGAGTCGGACTGTTTTGACACCAGCTCAGTGTTGGAACATATTGAGGGAGAGGGGGAGTTCAACTATACATGTTTGAGCCGGGGGCAGACAAAAGATGAAGATTTCCAGGAATAGATAAATGACAAAGAATAGAGAACGCTCCTCGAAGGAACAGACAGAAGTTACGTTTAGTAGGAGGTAGGCTAGATAGATTTAGCCAAGAAAAGAAAAAAAAATCACCATTAGAATGACGGTACTAATGCAGTCGTAATTTGTGAAGGATCCTCAGCCCTAGTAACGTGGACACAGAGCTACAAATTTGCCACACAACCTGCATAGTTTAACATACAGAGGTCATTAATGTCTTAAACTCCAAAAGTCACAAAGTAGGATTAATATTCGGCATAACTCTTTTTCTAACAGGGTTGTGAATGAGTGGAATGGTTTGCCTGAGAAAGTTGTACTTGCAAGTAGTGTGAAAGGGTTTAAGATTGCTTTGGACAAGCACTTTAAGCATTGTAATCGAGTCTGAGTGTTTGTGTCTTCAGTTTTTTTTTTTCTCTCCTATAGCTTCCTTGATGGGGACTTGAGTGTCCCTCCTGATCCTCTTTTTCTACTAAACTAAACTAAACTGAACTAAACATACATATTCGTAGCAGGTGACACTTGTTTGCTTCTCTTAAAAAGAAAACATGCAAGCATATCAGGTGTGTAACATTCTGGTCAGGGACATAGTCCCCCCCCCCCTCTCCCTCGTGATGTCAGGACCTGAAGGCCTGAAGGCAGAAGATTTCATAAATACTTTGATATAAACATAGCTAAGTAGGCTTGAGTTCTCATATTTGGCATGTATGGTTGTGACATAGATAGGAATATGCAAGTATAAGAGAAATCAATTACATGTCACTTGGCCTTTTAATTAACTATTTAATGGAGTCACATAGAGGTATCATAGAGCTGTAGTGTGGGTTTACATTATACTTGTCTTACCAGTTAACTAGTCTGTGTGTGCACATCACCATATACCTGTGGAGTTGAAGGAACCCATCAATTACCCATATTATATACCTCCTGAGACTTGTTGTCTGTCTTCCCCTAAAGTAATGCTCTTTATATAAACCCCAGGGTGTGACTCCATTTCCCTTCATTATTCTCTTAAAAATCAAGATAGGAACTATTAACTAAATCTACTGTATAATGTGACACATCAGATGACCCTTGACTGAGAAGAAAGATTTCAACAAGTGACCTGGTTAATTGATTGTGCCTTCACAAACAAAAAGTTGACAGACCTTCCCCCTAGATGCCTCTTCCAATCCACAAATTTACACTCAAAATGGGAACTATAAGCCCCTACTTGAGGTATCATTGGCTAATAAAAGCCCTGCTAGAAAATAACAAATTCCCTTGATTTGCAGTGTTGTGTGTAGCTAGAAATCTAGTCATAATGGTGAGTTTTTTTTGCGGGGGGGGGGGGGGGGGGGGGAGCAAATGATTCGACTGTTTGGCATGTTCCAGGAGAGAGAGAAAGAGAGAGGAGAATTAATGTATGCTAATAAGTGAAACAAGAACTGGACTGATATTAAATTTCAGTTAATTTATTGTGGTACCTACTACTGACTGCAGCTAATAGCCTATACAACACACACACACGCATGTATGAGCCTAGGTAGTAATACTTGGTCAAAGTCATCACTTATAGCAAATTGATTGATCAAGTCTTTATCACAACCGTTTGACTGTTCTTGCTTAGGTTTCCTTATAAATATTGATCTACCGCCTAAACCTTTGCGACAGTTTCAATTCGTAGAGTCTTAAAGCATTTACATAAAATAATTGATAAATTGACTCTTCATTTTGACCGTGCTTATTCCTGTTGATTCAGACTCACGTACTGTAGATAGTATACAACACACACACACACACACGAATGTATGAGCCCAGGTAAATACTTGGTCAAAGTCATCACTTATAGCAAATTGATTTGATCAAGTCTTTATCACAACCATTTGACTGTTTTTACTTAGGTTTCCTTATAAATATTGAATCTACCGTCAAACCTTTGCGATAGCGTCAATTCGTAGACTCTTAAAGCAGCGTTTACATAAATATTTGATAAATTGATTCTTCATTTTGACTGCTTATTCCTGTTGATTCAGACTCACTTACTGTAGATCACACAGTTCATTGCACTGTGGTATCTATCAAAAAATATATTGTAAAGTTTGAGGACCCGATGTTTCCATCCTAGCAGGATCTTCTTCGGAGGGCTCGAACTGAAATCAAAACAAACTTAAGTTACGGTGGTTGTCAGTTTGTTTTCGTTTCAGTTGGCTCCCAATGGAGATCCTGCTAGGATATGGATGGTCAGCCCCTGTAGAACTTTTACGTATTTTCCTACGCAGGATTTTGGCAATAGATTATTAGCAGCTTGCTGACAGTTTAATTTTTCCCCCCTTTCCTCTCTCTTAGCAAAAAATATACATACTGTATCTGACTTGATTTTCCCTGAAGTTTCTCCATATTCTAAGGTGGTTTTGCCTCATATCATCAAGGACATAGTTTACCATAAAACTCTCACCTGCCATATATTTTATAAAAACCCTGAGGTAGTCAGCTGTAACACTGAAGAAGATAACGAGGCAAGTTCCTCAATATGCGGCACGATGTTACTTTTATGTGCAGCCTCCATCATGAGACACTTTCTTACAATCATAATAGAGAATTTTATCTGCAAAATATTAATCTCATAATTACAATTTCGAATGTTCTCAAGGACATCTCTGTGAAATCCCATATATAGCTCTGAGTCATAGCTGAGACACTCACAAAAATCACTCAAATTCTGCTTTGTCTGTCCAAAATTAACATATTGCAATTTTGGTTTCAGTGATAAACTGACGCTGTGTACAGTAGTGGTGGTAGTAGTAGTAGTTGTTGTGTGCCTTGAAGGGGTTGTTGAGTTTACTGAGGAGTTTTTATATTAGTCCAATGTAGATGGATCAATGGTGGTTGTAGCTAAGTAGTGATGACTCAACGCTGGCTCTCTCTCTGCTGATTTAATTACGCTCCAAATTTAATCCTTCCTTGTTGTGTAGTAGTTGTAGTGGTCATTCCAGTAGGCCTACACTAATTATATTTCCAGGTGTGTGTGCCTTTAGAAGGAAATAACCTGTCGAATTGTGTGTAGGAACTCATAGAACAACTGTAGCAGACAGCTAGCAGAGCTGTAACAATGTTATAGGAATTCTCATAGCATCGCAGACTGTACTGTGGGTGAGTAGTACCTCAAACCAGGGTTCATTTACCTTATTCTATACTGGAATGAGGTCTGTTAACACTGTAAGCTATACTGTGGGTGAGTACTACCTCAAACCAGGGTTCATTTACCTTATTCTATCCTGGAATGGGGTCTGTTAACACTGTAAGCTAGACTGTGGGTGAGTACTACCTCAAACCAGGGTTCATTTACCTTATTCTATACTGGAATGAGGTCTGTTAACACTGTAAGCTATACTGTGGGTGAGTACTACCTCAAACCAGGGTTCATTTACCTTATTCTATCCTGGAATGGGGTCTGTTAACACTGTAAGGTAGACTGTGGGTGAGTACTACCACAAACCAGACTTCGCTACCTTTTTCTAACCTGGAATGAGGTCTGTTAACGCTGTAAGCTATACTGTGGGTGAGTACAACCTCAAACCAGGGATCATTTACCTTATTCTATCCTGGAATGAGGTCTGTTAACACTGTGTTAGCTATACTGTGGGTGATTACTACCTCAAACCAGGGAGCGTTTAATACATTGTTTTTGTATTGGAATGAGGTATGCTGGTACTGTGGGATGCACTGTGTGTGAGTACTACCTCAAACCAGGGTTCATTTACCTTATTCTATACTGGAATGAGGTCTGTTAACACTGTAAGCTGCCATACTGTGGGTGAGTACTACCTCAAGGCTCAAACCAGGGATCATTACATTGTTTTTGTATTGGAATGAGGTATGCTGGTACTGTGGGATGCACTGTGTGTGAGTACTACCTCAAACTAGGGTTCATTACCTTGGTTTTGTACTGGAATGAGGTCTGATAGCACTTAAGATTTTACTGTGTATGAGTACTACCTCAAAGAAGGGTTCATTTGGTTAGTTTGTACTGAAATGCGGTCTAGTTTGGTGTTACTGGTATAATTGCTCGTATTTTCCCCTTGATACAGATACATTGATGCCTCTGTTCATTACAACTATCTTTCTGTTGCCATAATCTCAAACTAGCATGTTTCTTATTCACCAATGACTGGTTGATAGCTTTATGTTTTGCTATAGTCACTATGTACATTGTGACTGTATTGCTTGTGTTAAGGCTTGGAGGGGATCATGTAGGAACACTCTCATAATACTGTCCATCGTATCAAATCCTTTGGATATTATCTCTGCCTCTCTCCCTCTATCTGGTTCTTTTCTTTCTCCTCTCGTCTCTGAAAATAAACGAGAAAACAAAAAAAAACTTTGAATGAATTTAATAGCCTAACTTCTGTCTAAAACTACTTTTGCCTTTAAAGAGAACTTGCCAACCTCAATTAAAATTCACGACTTTTCCTGAACATGACACTTTTCCCCAAATGGTTTTTCACAACTCTCTCTGTGGAGAGAGCGGCCTGTAGTTTACCAAGGTCTGGTGAGGCTCAAGAGGCTTTAAACACCGTACAGGAAGTCACACGGAACACATTTCTGTCTGTGCCATCTTTTGGAAGAGTTCAGGTTTTCTATATTTCCTGTTTTGGAGAAAGCGAGCTGTGTTTTTTGTGTTCAGTCCTGTGCGTTCTTTGCAGTAGAGGATCTTGGCTGCCTGTGTTTTTTATACTAATCATTCTTTACCAAAAAAATGGTAGGTAGTTGCTTTTGTGACCTCACAAGATTAATATCTCGCTGGCTCTGTAGATTATAAGATCTAGCTTAACGTAGTTCAGGCTTTGTTTAACTCAGATATAATGTAATCCTACTTAAATAGTGAAATCAAATATTAAAGCAAACAATAAATAGGGTGTTGTTAATTTAACGACTTAAATACCATCTATGCTTGCAAATATAGGTCTTCATTACTCAGATATATGTAATCCTACTTAAATAGTGAAATCAAATATTAAAGCAAACAATAAGTAGGGTGTTGTTTAATTTAACAACTTAAATACCATCTATGCTTGTAAGTATAGGTCTTCATTACTCAGATAAATGTAATCCTACTTAAATAGTGAAATCAAATATTAAAGCAAACAATAAGTAGGGTGTTGTTTAATTTAACAACTTAAATACCATCTATGCTTGCAAGTAAAGGTCTTCATTACTCATATAAATGTAATCCCTACTTTAATAGTGAAATCAAATATTAAAGCAAACAATAAGTAGGGTGTTGTTTAATTTAACAACTTAAATACCATCTATGCTTGCAAGTATAGGTCTTCATTACTCAGATAATTGTAATCCTAGTTAAATAGTGAAATCAAATATTAAAGCAAACAATAAGTAGAGTGTTGTTTAATTTAACAACTTAAATATATGAAATGTTTTGGCTAGACCAGGTGACCACAGGTTTACAAGCCCCTCTGCTCTCACCAAACTGAGCTATCCAACCCTTAGTTGGTGGTGATCCTTATATATTCATTTCTTTGCAGAAAATACAAAGATGTGAAAGCAGGTAACAAATTGTAGCCGAGTTAAAACACATTATAGGATGATTGAGCTGATAACATATTTGATCTTTAATAATTAATAGTAGTGTTTAATATAAGCACAGAAGAAGATCATATAATGACAATCATTGCAAATTGAAGATTCCTCAAGCAAGTCAATATATAAACACCTTAAACAAACATTACAGATGTTGTAGACTTATAAGGGAGACAAGACAATGAAGAAGATGTTGTCATGGTAACATGATGAACAGTACTTATGTGATCGTTCTGCTGGAGCTTTGAAATGTTTGTCTGACAAATTTAACAACCACATCTAGAGTTAAGAACCAGAAAGTAAGTGTTCAAAATAATATTGAATATATA
>KN888145.1:39732-66694 GCA_000934455.1 Apostichopus parvimensis | reverse complement strand
TATATTGCCTGAATCAATAATTTGCGTTAATTAAAATGACAATCATAATACCGAACATGAAAACAAGAGATTCAGTTACGGTTTTAAGACTGAATAAAGTGTAGATCTAATAAGATTATTTTTGTTATTCCGTTAAGACCGAAGCGCTAGAAAGAATTTCACCTCTAAGCGAAGTCCAAAGAGATTGTCTATGAAATACATTAACATTGAGACGCTGAGATATAAGAAATGGGGAAATTGCTTCAAGCTACATTCAAATAGGATGACGCAAACATCTGCGGCTGAAAGGATTTTTCGTAAAACACTAAATCATGGATCGCTTTTTAAAGGGAAAGCAATTAATATGTTTGCAGAAATGAATGAATTTTATGTAGGTATATATGTAGTATATAATATGCGTGGGAGTACATGATACATACGGGAACACCTTTTATGTATTGTATAGTAGGCCTACCTTACTTGAATGGGAGTACCTAACATATATGTGGGTACATAATATACACGTGGGTACCCAATATACATGGGAGTAGCTATAACATTCCCGAAAGTACAGATGAGTGTACCCAATACGCACAGGAGTATCTAATATACACTGACGTACAGATATGTGTACCCAATGTGAACGGGAATACTATACATTGACGTACAGATATGTGTACCCAATGTACATGCATAGGAGTTGATAACATAAACATGGGGTATACTAATGTAGTAATGTACATCACAAATTTCACAATTCGTATATGTAATTTAAAGTGGCAATTATTAACCTGCTCTTCGGTTTGCTCGGAACTTTTCCCAAACCTTTACATCAAGTATAATTCAAAACTATAGATTGCAGTTGAATTCACCAACGCATTTAATAATAAAAAAAACAAACTTATATCAAATTTAAATGAAAGAATGACCTGCTATGTATACTGTGGATCGTGCAGTGTAAGGTCAATTATTATATTGGTGAAAGCATATATATTTTCATACAAATCAGCAATTTAAACGTACAATATTATTTGATTCTATATATACAAGCCATGAGATGCGCCAACTTAATATTACGTCATGTTTAATCTTCAAATATTGAACAGACTCCGCTCTTTAATATATGGTTCACCAGAACGGAAATTTGGAAATATTATCCCTCTGGTGTCAACACTATTCGTTTTCACAATTTGTCATCCTTTTAAGTAATTTTTTCATAACCCATGTCGATTTCTAGATGGCTTAAATCAATCACGTTCAAAAACGTTAATGGGGTATACGCGCATCTACATGCGCTGTCAATTTACAGGAACCTACAAAACTTAGCAAAACTGCATCATTTTTATTACTTCTTAATGACTGTTTTATACCTCGGCCTTGAAACCTGCATAAAATAAAGATAAATCGTGAACGTACATACGCCTTCGGCTGCCTTTTACCTTATACAGCGCAGAACGGTGATTTTTTTTTTGCAAATTAGCAAACTCCCCCGGATGACAAAAATAAACAGCATCCATAAGCTAGTCTAAAAGGTCCATAGAACAGACCTTTAATATATTGTACAAAGTTGTTAGACTGATCATGGCTTTGGCACCATGTTTTAAAGCTTCTTATATATCGCCAGTACAGATGGACAATAGCTTTCGTTTTAGCTGGTTTTCGACTTTGTTTTTCGACTGTTTTTAGCTGTTTTAATTATTATTTCAACTTTTTGTTTAAGTTATACACAGAAGCGCCTCTTGTATAGCAGTAATTGTGATAATTCACTATACGTGTTTCATTGGATCATTACAACCACGTGGTAAGAAGACTACATGGCTGGGGTAAATTTCACTGCAATGAAGACGTCATATACGTCATATAGACGTCATAGGGCGACATTTAGATCAATACCCATATGGGAATGATTGGGGCATTGAACAGTCTAGTTATGTTTTATGTTGGTTATGACGCATATCAGACCATTTTGTCAACCAGTCTCAAGTTTACATATTGATCTTCCATCCTGTACAGTGTTAATAAGTCTTATTGGGGGTTTTCCCCGTTAATTTTCAAGTAATATAGTGCAATAAATGTTCATTCTGAATTGTATAGCCTGAAATATCACGAAAGCTCACTGAATTATCGATTAACTATCAATCTACAACCATCTGGAAGTTTATCGAATGAGTCACATTAGAAAAGATTTATAAAAAGGTCCGTAGTAAATGTCTTCATTTTGGTACCATAGAAACGGACCACGATTCATGGTGAACTTACCCATATGTACCTATATTTCTGACCAACCTATTCTCGACGAATACACATTTGCAAAATGCACATTTGATGGATCGAGAATTAAACGCATATTTAACCAGAATGTAAACATGCATTGTGGTTTTGATTATGTAACATGAGCAGTTTCTTCATAAATCTGACGTAATTTATAGTTAGGGTATACAACATACTTGATCTTAGTAATATAGTGCAAAGCAGTGATGTGAAGTGACAAACAATTAATTCACAATGACACTGGCTGTCCTAAAATGACCATTGACCTCAACAACATGCTTCTTGTACTTAATGTGATACATCAGCATAATAAATATAACATCTGTCCTTGTTGACATATTGTGTTAAACATGGTTTACACAATTTGACCCCTGGTGAACTCAAACGACCTATGACCACCTCCCACAACATTAGGCTTCTTGTACTCAATGTGGTACAATAACATACCAAATATGCAATATGTCCAAGCTCACCTTGCGATATTATGTCGAGGAAGGTGTGTTAGTGTAGAGAGATAGGTAAGAGGGGAGTAAAGTATAGGTTTGGCGTTTGTTGACTACAAATGACCTTTGACCTACATCAAAATCAATAGGCTTCTTTTACTCAATGTTATACACCTTCATACCAAGTATAAGATCTGCCCAAGCTTTCAATATTGAAATATCATGTTTACAAGGTTTTTACAATTTAACCTCTGATGACCCCAAATGACCTATGACCTCCACAAGAAACAAGGCTTCTTGTACTCAGTGTGGTACTTCTACACACCAATGTGGAATTGGTCCGAACTTCACTCCTTCAGATATCGTGTTTAAAAGCTGGGCGTTACAAACGCACACACCCACGCACGCACACGCCATCATCAATGCAAAGGTTACGATTATCATCGCAACCAAAAAGTACTTGAGAAATGGAAACTGAAACTAATATAAACAAGAAAAACATCGAATGATCGTGAAACATGGTCTTACTTTTGACATCCAAGCCGCCATTGAATTTATCCCAGTGTTGCAGAGGTACATGCTCTCCCAGGATTGAAATAAAATTCTCAAAAGCCTCGCTACCGTTCTCTGAAAAATATACAAGAATGCAAAGATAAATTTACACGTCAAGAAAAAATAAAATAAAGACAAACTAAGACAAATGAATGTGAAATGATTAAAACGCCCGAAGAAAATCATATAGACTGTTAACGATTTACTCTCATTTATACTTGAGGCAAAAGTGAAACTAAGTTTTCGCATTGTTCGCAACAATATAGTATGACCTGCTTGAATGATTACACCTCGTAGATGAAAATATCAGAGACATTATGCCTTCTTTCAACTCGATATGATAAATTATATAAGTTATCGTTGCATCCTGGGATACGGTACGACACAGCGTGTATACCGACTATAGTATCTTCGAATCTTTGTATCTTAAAAGGCGTTTTGAGAAGGAAATTATCATTATTTTGAGGGACACCATGGCTGTGAATTTTTGTTTTGTTTATTGACTACTGTAATGATGTATAAATATTTATCAATCTCTTATCTTATACCTCAAGCGTATCTTAGATTATCATTTAAGTTGAAGTCATTGGTTGAAATATTATGATGTAGTAATAAACGATTAATTTATTCCGACAAATTGCCATTGAAATTTCGGCAATTGCGGGCATATCATGCCGCTGTTTGTTTGCTTGTGTCACGTGGATTGTTAACCACAGCCTCGTGTATGTACATACAGTTCACTACAAAGCTGAGTAGTGATCACTAACTCCAGGAGGGTCGAACTAGGGTGGGGGGGGTGGGAGGTGGGAGGAGTACGAGTGGGAAGGGTTCAATACGTCCTTGTGAATGTTATCTGTAAGTACAGCCACTCGAGATTAAAGTAAGCAATAAGTGTATACAGTCTCGTCAAAATAGCCTGAGTAATACCGCCCGCTACATGGTCAGACCGGACTAACTAGAGGGATCGCGGGGGGGGGGGGGGGGGGGGGGGGGAGGTGGGGGAAGGAGGAAGGTTACGCACAGATCGTCAATTAGGGTCCTGGGTATGAAGTATGAGATAAAGAAATATGGACTGTCTCTTTAAAACATAATTAAGGAAAATGAAGGGTTCGAGAAGGGTGCCTAGTGGCATAATTAGCCCGAAAGCCGAGGGAAAGACACCGTTTAATGAAGCAGAAAGCAGTACAATTCAGGGGTGGAACTTATTTCCAAGACCCCCCCCCCCCTTCCACACAGCCTATCCTTTTTATAGTAATGTACTGCACTACTTTAAGCATTCACAGCGTACCGTAGAGTAGGTATTATGTATAGGAGCTAGCAGTCCTCTAATTAGGTACACGGTAACATTAAACCACTAAATACACATCAACAGTCCAAGATCTTTAAAGCTGTTGTAATTTCAGACGTTTCTCTTGCCTCTTCAGGTCGAAATTCTCGTCGTAAATCTTAGTTGAGAGGACCATTCCGTCTTTTAGATTCTTTGACCTTTTTTCCCTTTTTCCTAAGCGATCGTTCATGTGCAGAATAGAGCCGACCGCTGAACTCCAAGTGATGGGGAAAATTACCATTTCAGGAACATCTAACTCGATAAAACAGACATCTTTTTTTCCTTCCGAATTCGAGTATCTGTAAGGTCAATCATTATAGGGCCCCCCAGAACGGCTCCTTGACTACTTTGATTTAAGTTCATTTGAGAGGTACCGTAGATAAAGGTCTATATATATATATATGTTGTATACACACGCCAACACAATAATGTGCAAGAGGGTAGGCTTAATTAGCTTTGTCCCTATGGGCGTTCTATACGTTAAAACGAACCAACTCTAGGCATAATGTTTTCACAGCGCGCAGTATATTTGAAAATGATTGGCAAATATGCATTGATGCTTAATGTACGGAATAGATTCTCTCTGTCTTAGCGAGCCTCCTGTAGAATCCATATTCAATTTCTCTTGAATCGATCTTCCAACCGGACAGAAAATATAAAAAAAAATATAAAAAAATCTCGTAGACAGCTTGAGCATGAAAGTTGGATCAAATTCCACTAAGGATGGAAGCATTGTTGGCATGGTAACTTTTCAATTTTTCTGTTCATGATTTTGAGAAGATAAATGTTCCAAGATCTCACGAGTATACAGCTTTGAAACAAGTATCAACAACATCTTTTACAATGACGTAGTTTATAGTAAAGTATTCTTTCAATCATGACTTTTTATATACTGTATTAAATTGTCTTCCAACAGAAATATAAAGTAACATTTCCCAGAGCAGATCCCTCTGAAACCCGTCTTCATAGAAAAACACAGAGAACTAAATTAAATGGTTTTCTGTTCATTTGACGTGTACAAATTTTATCAAGGTATACGTCAAATGGAAACAAAATCGATTCTTTTCCATATTGTATTTTATCACATTTTTGAATTGCGAAGTGTGAGAAATCTTTGACTCTCTCTCCGCAATGATTAGGCTTCTTTTACTACTCGGAGAGGGGGGGGGGTGGAGGAGGAAATAAATTAAAAAGAAAAAACAACAACAACATCAGTAATAAAATAAGATGTGTCAAAAGAATGTGCATTTAATCTTTATTGACTTAAAAACTGCATAACGTGTATTTGTTTCAAGGATGTCTGATAAAAATGCAAACGACTGCATTTACTTTTCTGATTAGTCACCGCTTTTAGGATTTAGGTGACAGTTCATAGGATACAAGCGTATCTTCCTATTTACTTTTAGTTTTGCGAAGTTGTCATATGGTTTGTTATTGATGTATATCGAGGATCTCTATTCTTGTCAGCGTTATACTTTCGTTTTACTTCCATACATCAACCGCCAAACTGCATGTATATGTATATATGAGTTAAATTCATTGTTGTATATATATATGATCGATCAATTTGACAAATTGTAAACAAAAGCCACAGGTAGAGAAATCATAGAAAACATCACAAGTGATGACAAGCTACCGAAATAGGCGATAGGCGGTACATAAGTAAAATGCAAGGGATGCCCGCCCACGAAGCGTCATCACATTATTATGCGGCACTATCATTATTGAGCAACATTATGATTGCAGCTAACATTATTTGTGACCAGAGATTTCAGAAGAGGCTTGGGCCCCCTCTTCCACACCCCCCCCCCCTAAAAAAGAGCTGAGTGTAACAAGTTTCCCAAGAGCTAAAATTCATTCCCGAAAAGAGTCATCGTCGAGTTAAATCTATAAGAGAGTAAATTCTCACTCTGGCAGCATGGAATCAAAAGTGTCGAACATTTCTTTCTCATTGGATGCTATGTTGTCAGCTCACTAATCCAGTATAGGGGCACGGAATGCCAGGCTTAGCTCCGGGGATAATTACCGAGTTATCGAGCCTCATTTTGACATCTTCATTTGCTCTTGCAGAAAAGGCAAAAATATTCTTTTTCTCATACGTCCTCGTGACCCCCCTGATTAATCCTTGGCCCACGGACGCAGTAGCAGTATTGCCCCCCCCCCCCGCCCCGATCCATTTCGACAGGCCTGCTGATAATAATCAGAACTAAAGAACATACCATAAGAATATAATTATCTATTTATTATTAATTTTATATCACCGTCCTCTAATTGACACAGACCCCCGGAGATGTCGCCCATGCTGCCCTTTCATTAGAGATGGTTTAAACAAACACGACTTTTCGAAACTTGCCAAGAGTTAATTAAACCACTTTTATGTCAAATAAAGGAGATATGAGTGATGATGTTAATTGAATAAATATTAGGTGTTATTAATTACACTTAAATATATAATAATACCCTTACCATTACTAAACATCTCGTCATCCGTAGTCTGTCCTGGTGATGCATAAAGAACTCCAAATTTAAAGTTAACAGATCCTTCTTGTTCTTCTAGAAGCAGTAACTCCTGGAAATAAATAAGATATGCAAAGTAGTTGTACAGTCAGATATATCTTATTATAACATCCTACATACCTGGTCGTTTAGGTGCTTTAAGACTTTCGGCTAAATTTCACATTGAAAATTGGTAAAATGTTCTGATTTTGCTGTTAATTGGGCAAAGTTTAGGGGGGATAAGAAGAGAAAGAAATGTGTTGGTTAAAAGAGAGACCTATTTTAAAGAGTGTAAACTGCAGCATATTTGCCCTAATATATATGGTTATCCTTTCCTTTTAAGTCTACAATGGTCTTCCACTATATTTGCAAGACATCATGAGCCATAAAAGATAAATAAGTAGATTCGCCGATAATAAATGTTGCCGTCGTCCTCTTGAAACCTTTCTTCATAAGAATGGTATGCGATTGTACAATTCCTCGTTGCGTTAGCTCAATCATAACTATATGCCATGTAATTAACTACGCTATATATTACAGTTTTGTTTCCATTCATATTATTTACACAACAGTAAACTGATTCCAAGTGACTTCTGCTACAGTATCAATTTTACACTCGAGAACAGTTTAATTTTGTATGTTTATTACTAAGTACCTGAAACGAACGCCACGGCCCCACCCTTCGAGAAATAATATGAAAATGAAGAAAATAAAGATAAACTCAACTTAAATTGTTGTTGTTATTGTTACTATATAGATCTTTTTCAGCGTGTTATTCACGAAAAGGTGCAACTTGAGATATAGCAACGACATGAGTATAGCATAAACACACACACCCTGTCATTAAATATCCGAATGGTGTGACATGACCAACTTGTTTAGCAGATCATATGAATATACGTATGCAAAGCCTTTTCAATGACGTTGTACTTATATCATATCATACATAGTGGTATATCAAGTTGCATCGTCCTCTTTTGACATGAGCGTAAATTATGACCTTGGACAAAGCTCTTTCATGCAGCTTTTTCATGCTTGATTTTTTTATATTTTTATTTAAGTCTAATAACGAGAACGAATTCTAACCTCAGAATGATATTAAATATTTTCTTCGCCAAATTAATGTTAATTTAGAAAGAAGGGGAAGTGGGTGAATACCCGAAAGTGGGTAAATGATTGCGCACGACAACAACGTTACATATTTTAGCAGATTAGATAGATGGGAAATTGCACGATTTGAAAGGAGTCATGTAATATCGATGCAGGATCCTTCAGAATGGAGGTAATGTAACAAGGGGTTTCAAAATTTTAGTAATCATAAAGGGTGAAATGGAAGGAAGGGTAAAACAATAAAAATTGAGACAGGTTGCCGTATTCTTAATTCAGATATAAAAGCATCCAAATCGGAGAAAACACCTAAAAGACCTATGGAAAATTAGATAAGGAAAACATGTGGGTGGGGGAGGGGGGGGGGGGGCTGGGGGCTGAGGGAGACAGCTCCGACCTAGCATGAACCTCCAATCTCTGGGTGGGCTATTCCTTAAAAACAAACACCTGCGAATGTGCTGTGTTGTAAGTTACAACCAGTCAGAAGGTTTCCTATCAGGAGATATTTACGAGAAGACGGCGTAAGACTTTTTTCCCAAAATTAAGGTTAATTTATGGTTGCCAGATTCCAATTTAAACCTTTAATCCACAAAATACGAGTTCACTTTAAGTTTAATAATATGCAAAGAGCAGCATTATTCAGGATTTTGTCATCTTGTTAATGTTGGTCGTTACTTTTAGACTAAGTCAATTTGTAACGATGTGCATCACTTTATCATATAGTATGGAACTTAACGTAAACAGCTCCCTCTTTTAAAGCAACTATTCCATTCTGGATCCAGGGTTTTACCAAGTTTACCAGTATTACTAAAATACGATACCAATTAATCGTAATAAGCCACTGACCGAGATTGTTTTCACGAAATGAACGTCAATCATTTAAAAATATAAACAATGAATTGAATTTCTAAAAATTTCGTCGCCCGTTGAAATTGTTCATATTAAGTAAATTTTCTACTCAAAATCAAAAAATTATAATAAGAAAATCACTGCACATAATTTGACTTTATCTTTGCTATATTTAAAAGACAATTGACTACTCAAGATAATGTATTCCATTGTTATGGTATTCTAATATGGAAAGTTATCGAGGTTTTACCAAATTCAACACCCATAAAACATATGTAAAGTTTGATAGAAAACAAGTTAAACAGCTAATCATATACTGACCTTTTGAACGTCCGGAGAAAATGTCTCCTTGGGTGACTTATCAATTTTTATGTCAAAACGGCTGAAATTTAGAAGAAAGGGAAAGTAGTTAAAATAAAGATCATTGCTTTATCTTTACATCTCTGTGTAGGTGTTTACAAAAGTGATTTTTCTTCCGTAATCGATCAAAAGCAATCGATATGTTAAAGAGAAAGGAGAAGAAAAGGGGGAAAAGTTGAAATGAAAAGAAAGCAAAACAACAACAACAACAACGATAACATATAATATTATACTCATTCCTAAAAAGTAAGGTAAATGTCAGGCAACGTTGTGGCTGTTAATTCTTGATTAAATATGATTATTTATGATTAAAAATTCCGTTGCCGTTGACTTCACGAGGTCAGATTGCTAATAAAATCATAATCTATTCGTTACACCTTTCATAAATATCACAGTTATTCATATTAAGTTACTGTATGACATGAATGTATATAACTGACTGAATATGCATTGTGTTTGATAAAGTGTAGAATAATGTGATAATTTCTCTCTTGTTTTTAAATTCCCTAGAGTTGTCCCTTCGACAATACGTGCACAGAATGAAATTTAGAGTATATACCTTAGGGCATTATATTGTCAGTGCAACCTATCCTGGCCAAACTTTTATCATTTAAACAACCCGAACCTTTAATACGTAACGATTATTAACACGCGACATACATATCACCGTACAGGTATGCAAGGTTTATGCAAATTGGTTACAGGATAAAACGCCTGGAGCCTACAAAGCTGATATTCTCTTTGCATTATAAGTGCGTAATGGTCTTTGTATACTCTTATATGGTATATGATGTAATTATATCATCACTTTCTATGAACAAACATACGGTACTTGCTTTATAGAGGAATTTTAAGGAAACATCAAAACAATTTTGAGAGTACGAGCTGAGTTCATATTGTATTGGATGCATAGATTCATTGCATGACACAGTGATTACAAATATGATGTGTTTACTCAGATGACATTATCTCTAGAATGATTAATTAGCATATAATTAGCCAAACTACTGGCTGGAGAAAATAACATTCGTAACGAATACATGTAAGGTCTGCATGAAATATAAAGTGAGGGACTAAATGCATCTGTGAAACGTTGAAGAGTTATCCAAAAAGTTGTGATAATTAGTAATACCTCTTGATAAATAACAACATTCATTAGGAACAAATGCAATTGATATGTAAAGTAGGCAAGGAATCCATGCGTCTGTGAGAACGTTGCGAGTTTATGCAACTTAATCTCCCTAACCCATTTGAAACAAACAAGAATTATCTCTCGCACGAATCTAATTGAGTAAGTGTGTACATGGTTGTGTCACCTGCGGCGATATAAATACAGAGAGAGCATTTTATGATTTAAAGGCATTGAAGACTCGCCCCAAACCGCGTGCGGCCATCTGAAACAGTTAACTTTCCGTTGCTTGCAAGTGACGTTTTGTTCGTGTCGCTACAAAATGCAGACAGTACAGTAATGAAACGTGATACCTTGTTATCTTTAGCTGGACCTGAGACGTCCAGCTGTATTGTTTGTACACTCTGCTGTGGGTATTGACCGCAGCTGTATGTACTGACTATACACTAGTGTCTAATGACCGATGGTAGCAAGCGTGTGTGTGTATTTTCTGGGATTGATGGTGGTGTCTAACACTTCTGTTACACCTCATTCGAAACTAGGTCAGATTACTGGCATTAGACGTTTCTTTTTGCGCGAGTCTTCACACCCTTTAATTAAGGATAACAGGCGGGCAAAAGAGGAAAATGAGTGCTGGTAATGTTAACATAACTAGTAAATATACTAAATCTCTAAAAGCCTAAAGTGGTCATGATGATGTCGGTTGTTCAGTGCAGACCTAAATGTTAATGTTAATCCATTGTTTTATCAATTCTATTAACTCGACCAAACCATGTTCGGTTTACTTCATATAAACAACGGAGCCCCCCTTATGTGATAACAATGCATGTTATTTGAAGGTCAGAGTTTTCCTTTTGGGATATGTTTTGCATCTTATTAACTGACCTAACGATCTGTTGTTAAACTAAATATTCCAGTCATTTTCATTAATGAGCCTCAAATGGCTGCCATTCAAGACCAACTGCCTGTTTATCCTTGACAAGTTTGTTTTGCATTGTAAAGATGTTTATATTTATATATTATATTTAGACGTGATGCATTTGAGAGACTGACCTACTGGTCAATGTGTTAGACTAAGTAGTCCAGCCGTCTTCAACACTGAGCCTCAGAGTTTATAAAGGATCAGATTTTTCTCAACACTGCAAACAGAACCTGAACAGATAGCAATGCATTGGAACGGTCTAAAACATATCGAAATTAATTTTCTTCTTAATGTAACCCTTTAAGGGGAGGATAATTCTGTTTTTAATCATCATATCGGACTTAACGTTTCTTCTGTCATTCGTTTTACATTGCTATCTTATATTATCAAACCTTTCATCACATTTTAAGTTTGTTGTCGACAGTAAACGACATATGAATCAAGTATGACGTATGGCAAGCCACAGGGAATAGGTTTATGGATGACCAAAAATATATCATACTAATAATAAATAATAATTTAGCGTGGCTTTTCGATAACAGTCGTTTTTTTGGTCTTTCTTTGTTTATAAATCTGATTTATTCGTGGAAGTACTTGTCAAGCAGAATTTAATCACGCATAAAGTTGACACTCCTTGGTTGCTACGCTAAGAAAGTGGTGTTCATCTGGAATCTATCAATCTTGAATTATTTAGTTAATGGTTATCTTAACACGAAGGGAGATCTTCAATTGATCGAGAATATACTCCAAGTCGTCGAAAATTAATCAGAAATTGTGTTTATATCACGGAAAATTTACAATGCCATTTCGAATTAAGCTGAAGTTGTTGGTTTATGTTTCTGATCTGATCATGTTGTCAGTTCTACTGTATACATATCTATGGATCTATTACACAGTGTGTTTCATGGTACGATAGAATAACAGGAACGATAATCTAACCGGGATATAGTCTCTTATCAGTGAGTGTGTGCGTGTGTGTGTGTGTGTGGCTTGCGCATGCAGTTACAACGTTGCCATTTTGTTTTTGTGACGTTTTCATGTTTAAATGTGCTTTGTACAATTTAACTCAGAGAGGTATATGGTTGATAAATATATTTGTCTATACTTCACTTCCAATAACACCACACGACCAGTTGTAGGATCAGAATGTACGACTCACATACATCGACACATATTACCTGACACGAAAATGAAGTAGGTGCACGTGGGGAGAGAGGAGAGAGTTTAACCAGAATGTAAAATTCATTGTGGTTTCGATGATGTAACATGAGCAGTTTTCTTCATGAATCTGATCTAATGTATTTTGAGAGTGTATACATGTATACAAGGGTTTCACGATTTGACCTATGATGACCCCAAATGAACTTTGAGCTCCACCAAAACCAATCGGCTTTTATAACGCAATGTGGCACGTGCATGGGGAAGGAGGAGATTGGTTCAAAAGCGTTCATTAATGCATGTTAGTTTGACTTGATGTGATGTCTATTGTCACAGCAGGAAATATATTGTTTTAACGAGAAAAAAACGGACAAGCTTACCTTAAAATTCTCTTCACTGACATTGGCTTAGCCGGATTGTATGCGATGCAAATCTTTTGCGTACCCTGTATGACGGAAATAAAATATAATTTAAATAAAGAAAAGCATTTTTTGGGCAATTTTCAATCACGATGGTCATGGTCGTCATCATCGTCATCGTCGCCGTCATCTTAATTATTACTATATTTATGTGAAATTCAATAATTATAATTGTACTGCATTTTGTTTTCACAGATACAAGCTGAAGGAGAGACGTATACAATATGAAACCAGAAGGAACGGATTTCAAGTTTTTATAACAAAGATCTCCCGACTACATTTAGTTTTTTTTCTCTCAAAATGACATGATTAGAGTAGGGTATTAGCTTGGTAATTGGGACTTTTTTCAAGAATTAATTGATTTTGGGGGTTGATTTCAAATGGTCGCATCGAGGGTCTGACCTATGCATTAAATCGTTACCATATTGATAACCGTTAATTAATCTAGGCTATCCTGCATGCCTCAATCTTCCAATTTCACTTCCGGTTCTCTTCCCGTTTGGTTAAATAATGTGATAGAAATGCCTTTAATAATTCTTACCGTTTTTCTCCATAGAATTGCTCTGTATTGCGGTACATTATGATTATTTGCATCTGTTAGCACCACTGAAAGGAAGTAAGCATTTTTCTCGACGTCACAACCTACGTAATTTTGATGAACTGTAGAGATAAAACAGGAAAATATAAAAACAAATTCGCATACTAGCTTGACAGAAAAGAACTTTATATTCGCTTTAAAATGAGAGTATCGTCACAGTAAAAACAACCTGAATTATACGGACTTCAAATTGGGCTGCTCCTGAATTCTACTAATACTCTGTTCATAATTTCATACGTAGTGCTGTACATGTGTCGTTCCCATAGTCTTGTACTTTAAAGTACAGCGCAGGCCTCGAAATGCAGGTTTATTTACTGACTACATGCCAGTGGATCGTGCCGTTTGCCATTAAGAAAAAAACAAACTTGCATTGTTCTTCCAGTAGACATTAAGGACATAAAGATATCATAAGTTAAAATAATCGCATGCATGGTTCGCTGCATAACTGCTTATTATCATCAAACATTAAAGGGCTGCTCACAAAAGCCTGTACGATGTTTGCTGTAAATTCAGGGGAAATAACAATGGGAACTTGATTTTAGAAAGTACAGTTTGCATTTTGTAACAAGTGGCTAAACTTAGGCGATTCTAGGCCTGCATCGTGTTCACAGACAACTACAAGTACAATGCACCTTTTTTTGACATATTTGTCTGTATTTCCTATTATAACACAGGCTACAATATAATACAGTGTAGTAATCTGTATCTTCCGGATCTTTCCATTACAATCGTATCCGCCTAATCCAGCGTTTTCTTTATATCATCTTCCAAACAGAGTTCGTAAAGATTAAATCGATTTTACGACAAGAAACACAAAAACCAATACTTTTTCTTTCTTTTTTCTTTTAATCACTGTCTAAATTGAACCCTTTCACCACAATCTCCGATTTAGACACTGAATTAACTTGAAAGCATACTTACTCTTTCCGAGGAAATATTTGAAGTACCATCGTGTTTGAAATTCCGGATTCTCAAGGTGAATATCAGTGCCAGTTGAAACGTTGGAAATCTGATGGAAAGGTAAAAACACACCTGATTACATTGAAAAGAAAAATGTGACAAATAAAAACAGATTACATCTGTTCATTACTGAAATCTTTAAAGGGAACATGAAAAGACAAAAATATAATATGCGTATAAACTGAGGGTAAAAACTTTGGAATCTTTGCATTATATTTATAATTCTGGCATTCCCTTTAAGACATCCTTTTTAAGTGACAGCATCTGCGTCACTATTTCATTTATGGGTTTTGCGAAAAGAAAAAAATATGAAAAGTATTTAATTTTTGGTATGAAATTGTCTCTTGTACAGTTAATACAAGAAAAAGAACTGGCAAAGTAATTTAACTGGAAGATTTGTTTCACGCGGAGTCAGACATGAAATATTAAAAAGTTATAAAAAAGATTACGGCTGAATGTTACGTCAGGTGCTTTAACCTTGTACCATCCATAGGCGAAAAATATAAGACAGGCGGGATAACGGTGTAATTTCCTTTCCTCCCATCTCCCTTTTCCCTGAAATCTCGTGACTGTTTCCCGAAATAGACTGATTTCGACGGTTGTTGCCCTAATTACTGTAGGGTGTATTCGAACCGCGGCTTGTCAAGTTTGCTTGCTTACGGGAACACTTAATAGTATGTATTAAATTAAACCGCTAATAACTAGCTGATTGGGAGTACAACAAGTTTTAATGACATGAATCTCTCCGTTTTAAGATAGAGAGACAGAGATGAAAACCAAGGCAACTTTAATCAAAATTATAAGACAACTTTTTAGAGCGGGAAAGACGTTGTAAAAAGTATAACATTAATGATATGTAAATATGTTACTATATCAGATGAGACAGCGTTACCGTACCTGTCTTAAATTAAATTAGAACGCTCAAACGATAAAGAAGAAATTCAAGAGAAGATATAAGATGCTAAATGAATACTTTGTATGTACATGGTTGGACGGTTTCTCTGACTGACATAACACCGGAGGCGACGCAGTTTCATTGTAAGTGCAAATGAAACCAGACGGGTTTTCCCTGTTGATATTAGCGCTAAGAAAGTAAAGTATATTACTTTCCTCTAGTACCATACACGTTAGTTAAGAAATGTAGGACACGGTTGGTTAATAAAACTACTTAGATGCCACTTATACAGCCTCTTCATGAATCTGTTCAGTTGGCAATCTATATACTCACTTGTCAGTAAAAAAAGCGCGTCGTATACTACACTTCGACAGTTTTGTAAAATATTTCGAATTTTGCCAATTAGACGTACATTGCAGGCATTGAGAAAACACTGCTGGAGGAAAACTAACGATGTGTAATACAGTGTTTAATGAGAGGTAACGTCTGCACATTTCAACTCAAATTACATGCGTTTGTATTTCTATGTTCGGTAATGTTCTTTCCCCCTTAGGCTACACAGGATAACCTAACTTGACCGAACCTAGATAATGATAACCTTACATAACCTAATATCACATATCCTAATCAAGTCAGAGCCATGTAGTCACGCGTGCACTGCAGGATTTCAAAGGTGGAGAACAAACATTACATCACCCCCCCCCCCTCACCTTTACCGATTTAGCGAGGGACATGAACATTTATGGAACGGAATTCTGTTTCCGGAAGAGTGGCATTATCTTTCCCTATACAGAATGAAAGATATCCTGCATCGACTGAACGTTTTCTCCTGTTGACTGACGATGGAGGTTGTAGCATGCTACCGCGATCCCCCCCCCTCCCCCCTGTCGCGTACGAGATTAGACTCAAAGCTTAACTATCCTGACATAACCTGTATAACCTATACAATAACATCATATTACCTAATAATGTAACATATAAAATAGCCTGACTTAACCTTTAACGGAATGTAACCTAACATAACCTATTAATACCTATAACCTAACCAAGTCAAAACCTGGATAACCAAACCGTTCTCCAGACATTTTGCTTTTTACCAATTCTCCAGAGTATTATTCAAAAATGATCAATTAATAACCTCTAACAGATTATATTCACAAATAGAGAACTGTGAGTAAATAATTAAAGAATTCTATTCGATCATCACTGCATTTTATCGCTCTTATATTTTTATTACCGTATGAAACAGTTTGAATAGTGCATTAAAATATGTATATAAACAAGCTATGATATTGTCATTACTAATTAGGCTAATGGCCGATTATATTGTTATGGAAATTTAGTATCGAATGCTGACAATGCTGACTGCACTTGCCGAAGAATAACTAACCAATTAAACAAAGTGCGTTCTACTTGAGTGCTAATATTCTATTCTTTTTTATATAGAGATATATGTTTTTTTTGCTTTTTTGTATACACAGTGTCTCTAACACATATACATCCATAAAAACAACATATATACTACACATACATGCAGATTGAACCTAATGTGAATATAGCCTGGAGTCACCTTAAGAGTGTATAACGATAAATATTGCTGACGCAAAGCCATTAAAATATTTCTTCTCGAGGTCCCAAGATATTTTTTTGTGAAGTTTAAAAAGAGAGACTGAGTACAATGAACCTATACAACTGCTGTAGCTATAGTATATGACCAATCATTCATTTTTAAAGGTGATTGCAAAACTTGCAGTATAATTATCATCAACGGAAGAATGTTTTTTAGCATGCTTTTATCAGTTTGGTCTGCAATTATTCCAAGTTTGCCTTATACTATTTATCAAGATATGATTGCTATTTATCAAACTAGTATGAGTGCTAGTATTGTGTTTCATCAATCAAAGTTGAATGAATAAGCAATTAATGAAATTGTTTCGAATCTAAACATTTTGTAGTCATGAGATTTAAGGTATGCAATTTTCACATTCCAACCGACAACCGGACACCTTATACCTTAAAAAGTAGGAAACACATTTACGAGCAACCAGTGCAGAATTATGAACTTTGACCTCACTAATTGCAATGATAAATTGTATCAGAAACAAGACAGAATGACCTATATATTTGGTATGGGATATACCAAGTATCATATAGCATCGAAACAATTGCTCAAACGTTCAATCGCTACAAAATGCTTCTTTTATCCTTTATGAAAAGCCCTTTTATATGTTGAGTTCACAGAGAGACAAATTTTAGCATGCACTGTGACGTCACTGGTTATCGTCATTACTGGTATCAGTCGAACCGAGCATTATATTATTCACTGAATAAGTAATACATACAAAATACACAGCATACTATATACCCTTTCACAATTTTCTATTAAACACATTCAAGATATGTGCAGTTCCTGTTATAATCATTACACATGCGGTATCTGCTCACGCAGACTATCAGTTGTGCAAATCACCGGCCCCACTGGACGCTAAACCGGAGCATTACTCCCACAGCGTGTGTGGGTGTCGTTATGCTTCTTCATGGTAAAAGTATATATGTTTGGTGAGAATAAACTTCATAAAATATGTATGTGTAGTCAAGTACGTTACTTTAAAAGATTAATATCTTGAAGTTAGATTCAGAGATTTCTTCAAAACTGTAACCCTGATATGGGTGGGTGTTTGTTAAGTTGTACACTATCTATTTTACGTTGCGCATGCGCAAGGGCTGAATTATGAATGTTGTTTTATAAATCATCCTTAGAATCGATTTATTTTAATACCTTTAAAAAAACAACACATTACCAACTGTATCATGTTATATGGAAATAGTCACAGACGTAATATCATAAAATTTGAGCAAATAATCAAAACCATCAGCCTTATAGGGGAAAAGTATGATATATGAGATCTGTACTGTTATTCCAAATAACATTTTGTATATATCGATGTAGGGCATTCCGTACTGTAGGCCATTGTACTACTAAGCTAGCCTACATAATGTCCTTGGCGACAATAGATTCAATCTATCCATTATTTTTCATATTAGTCATATATTTCCGTGTCTGAAATTGTAAATGCATTACAGACAGATACCATATGTTTTCCAAGGATATTCGGCTGTATACAGCACAAAACGTGACTGAACAATAATAATTTCTGAGTAATTCATCGTCGATTCTCGTAAAAAGTTGTATAAGAGAGCTAAATTTATGAAGTCATCCTTGTCTATTTTTTTTTTCTATTTATGTCAACACATAAACATAAAAGATCGTAGATAAACTTATCTTGTTCACCCTAAATGTGTTGTTAAATTCCCATACTGTTTAGTTGTTCGCGTCAGAGTAGTAAATATATGGTAGTATGGAAATTGATTTTACGTGGAGTTTAAAAACAGTGCGTAAACGCTGATCACATCGGCATTTTTAAGGTTTGATATATGGTCGAGTCGTTTGTCCCAAATAATAAACCAAAAAAAAAAAAAAAACAAGCAATGGCTAATATTAAATTAAATTAATTTATTTTCATTGTCTTGGGGGGGGGGGGGTTACCCTTTACTTATATAAAGACAAGTTTTGAAACCTACCTCATCGCGATCGCCATCTTCAACTCGAAACCGGCCTGATTTGAAACCATCTTGTTGTTCTCTGGCACCCAGCTAAGGTAAAGAAAGATTAAAGAACGTAAAATAGAATTTGATGACGTCATTTTTTATACCTAATGCATATTTATGAGTAGGGTTGAGGGAGCAGTGTAAGAATGTTACCATCAAGTATAGGTTATTTGAAAGTGGAAAGTGCATATAGGTAGAGTGGAGACATGTAAGAGATGAGTGAAGTAAATCCACTACTTACATCATTCAGAATGTAACATTATACTTAAAAAATGGCTGTTATGATTATTTTTATCTACCGAGTTAATTCAATGCCATTTCGAGTGAAATTTAATCCTGTTTTTAAATAAAACTAAAGCTGTGTAGCTTTGATAACTGTAATTTGAACATCGAGGAAGGTTTTTAAATTTGCATTGGATGTTTCTTCTATGTCTGTTTGTATCGTTTGTTTGTATTTATTTTAAGGTTTTCTTTGATCTTAATCTGACGTTGCACGGATACATTGTTATATAACAATACATAAATTATTAACTGTTAAAGGGAGCTTATACAGGTGAAAAGATCATTTGACGTGAAAGTAATAAACTTCAAACTTGTCAAATGCGAGTCTACAAAACGTACCGAACATATATATCTTCGATAACTCTTACATCTGTTTTGGGTTTCATGTACTAAGCGGAATGTAATTTAAAGAGAGTATGACAGTGATATATCTATAAATGATTGAGCAATAATTAAAAAGTTCTAAATCCCATAAACGGGGTATAAAATATCTGGTATTTCCCCATTATCTACATTAAATTGTTAAATTTCACACAGCTGTCGATTCATCAGTTAATATTTCACGATTATGTAGCAAACAAAATTTATCAAACAAAGTAAAAACATTTAAGGAATAATGCAAAACAATACTTTCTGTAGGCGTATAAAGCAGTTTTGGGGGACTGACTTGTTTATATTAACCAGGGCCTTGTATAGATGATATCTTGGTAAGTGACTTTCCGTGAAACTGGTTTATATACCTGGTTTATCATCACTCACTTGGTACACACGTTTCCCTACTTTCATTAAATACGAATCCTAACCTTTCAATGAGAACTTCAATGAACTTTGAAAGCCAATTAAATATCTTAAATCAAATGCAAGGTAGCGTTTCATTTATTAACTGTAACCGATCAACTCTTAAAGGCACCTCATAATGATATACGGTGCTTATTGAACCACTGCGAATGGGTAAACACATTATAACATGGCTTTGCTTCAATAGCAGAAAAAATACACAACCTATCTGTTCTTCCCGTCAGACTGGTTGCCTCAATATACTGCAATAACTACGCATTTATTCCTTATAAACGATCCTAAAGTGCGTACACCCCTTGCCCAACATCTTCCCAACCCTAGTCTAATCATCGTTATGACAACATCATCTGTTAATGAACTTAATTACTCCTTTATTGTAATTCTCTGCTGAGAAACTAATGAGATTGACTAACAACATTCTTTGTACACATGTTGTGGTATGCCTGACAGTGTCACAAATATATCCACACACCGCTGCTTTCAAAATGACTTACAATGAGAAAATGAACTATACTATTGACAGAGCATCTGTATGACCTATATCAACAGTATATGTTATTCCCCACCCAACCTCAGCACACCCTTTACCCCCTCCCCCCACCAAAAATAAAATAATTATATAAAATCTGTCACAAAGTACTTTAATAGCGAGGCTCTGCAAAGTATAGATACAACTTAGAAGAATTGATATTATATACTGAAATATATCGGATTGGACAGGCAAATGATTTGTAAAGAATTGATTCCCAACAGAAAACACTGTAACAAATTGCTATGTCATGAAATAGGAAATGGACTAGAATTACATTAACACGTGCTAACAAATTTTCCAAAGTTTTGTGACAATATTATGATGGTCAAGTCCGAATAAAAACGAAGCAGTCTACACATGTGGGTTAGGCCCATATTACATTCCATTATATATTGCAACCTATTTTAGTAAATTGCCTATATATGCTATGTTAGGCCAAAAACTACATTCTCAAGAAAGAGCTTACACTAGAAACAACAGCATTGATCCAAGGTTTGAAACAGAGATATTATCGATATCTTCAGGGAACACCAAAAATAGTACAAGATTGTATCAAAGTACTTCCAACAAGTTCACTGTCTATTTATCAGTCATAACGTCACTTTTTTCGAATCTTCATGATAAGACTATTAATCAAATTGTTTGTATTACCATAGAAAAAACAACATTTACTTGTGAATATCATCAATATGTTTTCGAACGGTCTTCAATAGACCAATTTTGTTTAAAATCTTATTGATCTGATTGAGTTAAATTGAATGGTTCAATATATTTTAGTAAAATGATATCATTGTATATAAGTAATGAAATAGAAATATATTTCAGTAAAATATATTCAAATTTTCTGTCAAAATCTGCTTAAAAGCGTCATTTGGAATATGTTTACTTAAGATGGTCATATTGCATGGAGACAGTATAGTTATATTCAGAGAGACAACATTGTTTGCACGAAGCTTGTTGTTTGTTATGTAAAAACTGAAAACGTGAGTCCGGGCCTGGATTCACCACCTTTTCAGGCGATTCACACAGAGATTACATTAACTATTGTAAATCTTAAAGGTTTGTATCACAGTAAATACTGGATTGTGCTGGTAAACCTTCTATGCCGGTAGCATGTGCTATTACTAGGTTTACAGTAAGAATTGAGGATATTTGTAATCCAAACAAATGGATTTGTTGGGATTATACACATACCCTCAGTTCTTACTGTAATCCTTCTAGCACATGCCACCGATTTATAGTACGATCCAGTTGTTTTTACTTTGGTACAAAACTTTAAGCTTTACAGTAGTAACTGTGTTCTCTGTGTGTATCGGGTGTTTTGATGGAACAGCAGCTTGCCTATCTTATACGTGTATAAGATCTAAACAACGCATTAAAATTCATCGCTACCGATCAGTTTATTTGTAAAATATTTCCTTGTTTTTGTTGTGGTTATTTAAAACATTTTTAGTACACTAACATATCATTCAGATCCACATTCTTAATACTTTTTTTCATTACTCATATTTTTTCCGTAACATAATATAGGTGGTACTTCATGGCCAATTCACCGAATGACGTCATAGGTCAGTATACCTACTAGAATTTCCTGTGAGTGTTCTGATACTGCACGGACGGCAACCAGAAGTGTATAGTTTACGTGACTCGTACAGCCACCCTCTCTATGAGGTTATATTGTGTAGTGGTTGTGGTGAATGTTATTGCTGACAGTTTACTTCGAAAAAAGCTGTTTGCCCGACCAACTGAAATGGTTCTTGTATAGCAATAGTTTGACCAGGGAGGTTTTCCATAACAACTCCCTGGTTTGACTGAGGAAATCATACCTTGTACTTGGGTTTCCATTTGATCCAAACATCCAAATGTTGAGTGCACTCAACATATCGTCTACATAATTCAACAATTGGATACTTTGAATAATACTTCAATGATATTTATGGATGAATAACATGCAACAAAGAATGGGCATACTACAACCGAATATTATAGTCTATTCGCTTTTCACAAATAAATTAAGAATATTCATTCTTATTTTGATAAATTGTTACGATAAAAGGACGTTCTCATGTCCTCTAAAATAGGAACCAACGACTATAAGCTGTAGCTCAGAAAACAAAACCAATTTCGTGACAAAAACTCGACAAAAGAATGTTGACGACGTCACCGTAATTTCGCAAGCAACGCTAAACCTCATAGACTCAGGTTCATTGAGATCTGCTTCCTGGTGTGTGACAAAATGTGCTTTCTGTCACGCCACTATTGGAAATCTGGTCAGGAAGAGAGAGGCCTCGGAACTTATTCAGATCTATAGACCACGTGGTAACATATTCAGAGGAGCGGGGGATTGCATGCCACCAATCCAACCATCGACCTGATCTTGTGATGTGATTGGAAAGCAATTAACCATCTAGGAATTGAACCTAGCTCGTGGGAACCAATCGATGGCTGGCCGTAAACTATTAGTTTTTTTAAGAAAAAGTCGCCCAGGAAAGAACCTGCGGGCACGAAAACCAAACTACCAAACGACTGATCCGCTCTCAGCCCCAGTCCCCTTGCATCGGGACTGTGACTGTGTGATCATCGTCAGGTGTGCATCACCATTCCCCTCGAAAGGGAACAGATACTACACATGATCTTAGCCAAAAGGCCGAGAAGTAAACTATTAGTTGCCAAATACACCATTTTGGTTTCTTTGGAAACTATGTTAGTTAGAGTTATTTTTCTTCGACTATCTAACAAACATTCAAACAAGGTATACCGTAATGAATGTGATGTCCTATAAATGACGAATGATTTGATTAACCTTTCAATTTGGTAAAACACTATACTTTTTTTTTACATTATTATTTTCTTAACAATAAACTAGTCCGCTTTAAATAATCCTCTTCCGTATTATAGCTTTGTAAAATAGTACGTCCAACAGCCCTCTTTAATATTTTAGTATCATAGATATTTCCAGGACTCAATTACCGGTACTCAATAACAACAGTATAATGAACACGACTAGCAGTATGGCTAATGGTGGCGTTATCACGTGGTCTAAAGTATTCCGTAGAACCCACCTTCAGCGTCCCCCCCCCCCCCCTAGACCTATAAATCTCTGCATTAACTGAAACAGTTAAGGCAGGCTTGCATGTATACTTATACATATCAATCAGTAATACATTCAAAATCTAAAACAGTATATTATGACCTTGATTACTATTAAAATGTTATCATTAAGTCTTTGACGTATAAGCACTGCTTTCAAAACAAATCACTTCCTTACATGCATTTCTCTACAAAGCTATAGTAACACAGAAAGAGGAAACGGTTGTATTAATATTGCAACAATTATGACGCCATCTGCTGTCTGGTATTATGATCCAACAGGTTACAGTGCTTACTACAGTACTACAGATCACATTATACAAGATAAAAATACCGTCTTATACCAATTGCATATAGCCCGTACAATCATATAATAACCTTAAATAGGTCAATTTTTTTTGGGGGGGGGGCGGAAGGGGGGGGGCTTGGACTAGACAAGACATGAGTTTTGCGGGTTTCAAACTGCCTGTGAAGTAACAGGCAGGCGTTGCGCATTTATACATTGCAATCAAGGTGCGCAGCTAATAATGTATGCGGTATGTATCCGAGGAAAGTATACTGAGGAAGTAATTAGGCCTATATGGAGAAGCAAGCAAAAATCGTTAGGACGGTGTTCGGTATAACATTGTGCTAATCGGGTACTTTTTCCTACTTTTGCCCATATCTCCATGTTTAGACCTCTAATTTGAGAGATCCCGTAGTAGATGAAGTGCCCCGGCCTGGACCTGAATGACCAAATGGTAAATTCGACTCCGTTCCATCATACATATCAGAATATTCTATCTGCCGTACAAAACCTATAGCATATATGACATTGAGGCATAACTTTATACGGATTCCATTTCATGAAATCTTTTATGAATTTTTCATGCAAGATTTGACATATGACAGCTACTCTCGAAATGTTTAGAAATGATTACTCTTTGATCTTTTAATTTCACGTCAATTCTACATGTCAACTTTGTAGAATATTTATAAATGTCAACAGTATTGACATTCACATTAAACAGCGTAAAAGTGCTAAAAAGTATTAGACTACTTTTATTGGAGAAGATTCTAGCCGTGTTGATATTACAAAGGAGATTCAAATTAAAGACGGTTAAAATACCCCAATAAAGCAATTATATGTCTTCTATAAGGAGACCAGTAAAAGAGTCTATAAGATATTATTGGTGACCAGTATTTGAGGCATTATAGCATATTTGAACTGAAGAGACAATGTAGTTAGGGGACGGGTGGTTAGGATGCCTATATGATCTAAATGCATGTGTGGCCTCCAACGTAACAACCCGTTACAATCGTCAATACCAAATATTGCTCAGTATCCATGAAACGAAAGAAATTATGATGATGTGTATATATAAAACTGACACCGGCATAGTTGAGAGCATATATGTACATGGAAGTATTACCATATTGTCGTGGATTTACGATAATTTAAAACAGATTTTTACGTTCTGTTAAATTTCCATGCTTTGCTAACCCTATTACTTCTATATATATATAGTATGTAATCAATATCAATAGTATAATACAATTTAATAGAAAAATATGTCGTTTGTGAGGTCATTTTTTCAGATAAAAGGGTTCTCGATGTGCTCATACGGGGTGGCTTAACATGAAATATGAAGTTTCCATAAAAATAAATATAAAACTATTTGGAACGTTCTTTTACGACAACTATTTCAACATATCAGGACTCACTGCTTTGCTTGTATCATTTATGACAAATTGTTGCATTTCTACGAAACTTGCAGGAAATTGTACTATCAATTTAACGTATATCCATACTTCTCAACGCTAACCAGCCAGTTGGGACAATTTCCTAACCTTTGTCTGATAGAAACATGATATTCATACTGCTCGTACTGCCAATACGAGTGCTCTGAAGCGGCACATGACACTACAGTATAGACAAAAAAAATTCCAACTGGGTGACGCTAACATACATTCTACCTACTCATTAGGAAGTTTGAGTTTATTCCATAACAACTCCCTGGTTTATCTCACTAAATGTAGTTGTATCAGGGAGTTGTTATTCCATAACAACTCGTGGTTGTATATATCAGACGGCCTTTGGCCTAGTAATCGAATCTTAATGGTACCTTGTCGATGCACAAGTACTATAGTTTTAACAGAAACCCGATCAGCATTCAGTAGATGATAGTCCTCAATTAACAACTAACATAGCACGATAAACTGAAACCAGATCTCGAATTAAACATAGCAACGGAATCAACTTTGTAAACTGAAGTTTTATGATCCATCAAATTCAAGAAGGTAAAGCGGGACTTTCATGGACGGATTCATTTCGGATATCACCACACATAGCACCGCTGACTTTTTTTCGTTATATAAATTTCTTCACAGGGAAAAAATATCCTTTAACATAATGTATAAGTTTATTTCAAAGCTAGCTATATAATGCCTACCAGTAAACTGGAGATCCCTTGCATGTTTTGTCGTAATAGCAGTGCTCAAACAGAAGGAGCCATCACATTATTTCTGTCAGGGCAAACGCAATGTTTAATATATTACCAACTTGTAATACTATCTGTTTTGCCACGCAAACTTACATGAATAAACCATGATTTTAATGTCACGTAGGCCTACATTTTTGCCACAACATATTATTACACTGGTATACTACAGAGACATAATGTATGTTACATTTGTAAAATGTAAAAATGTCAGCATCCGCAGCAGTGGGTTTAAAACAAGTATATAAGACTATTCATCAACGCCATGATGTACATATAGGGCTCGTCTATGTAAACTACTAGCAAAATAGTTATTCTCGTCTAGGGTTTTAACTAATAATCATTCTTTACTGAACTTTGATGTCACATTTCAAAGCACTCGTACTGACAGTATGCTAACACCACTGTATAATGTCCTCCCATACATGCAACATCCAGTAGCCTATACTCTCGCGTCCCGCTTCAAAGCACTCGTACTGACAGTATATTATCACCTCTGTATAAATAATGTCCTCCCATACATGCAACATTTAGTAGCCAACTCTCGCGGTCCGCTTCAAAGCACTCGTACTGACAGTAAACTAACACCACTGTATAATGTCCTCACATACATGTAACATTCAGTAGCCTATATATACTCTCGCGTCCCGCTTCAAAGCACTCGTACTGACAGTATGCTAACACCACTGTATAATGTCCTCCCATA
>KN888145.1:27363-39387 GCA_000934455.1 Apostichopus parvimensis | reverse complement strand
GCACTCGTACTGACAGTATACTAACACCACTGTATAATGTCCTCCCATACATGCAACATCCAGTAGTCTACTCTCGCGTCCCGCTTAAAAGCACTCGTACTGACAGTACGAGCATCATGAGTATCATGTTTCTGTCAGAACTGTTCGTACTGTCAGTATCCGTGCTATGAAGCAGGACGCGAAAGTACAGTAAAGAGAAAAAAGTGTCCCATCTAGATGTTGCACGTATGTATACAGTCAGCATAGGCTGAAACAGTCAACACACACAACGTTGGTATCCACGTGCTCATATATGTCAAATATAGAACAGAAAATGTGTCCCACTGAATACTTACAATCTAGCAAAATACAGGTGCACGCATCTTCACTAAAGCGTCAGACGTATTGACTTAAGTACACTGCAGACCTATCATCCTGTATAGTATATATACTCTAGAAGATAAAACCTCACGAATGTTTTCCAAATAAACTAACGGCATACTGGGAGGATCCACTTTCATCACAGCTGTGGAAATATGGGCATAGAGTTGTCAACACATCTGTAATGATGTATGATATTTCTCGCAGACTAGACATCCATCACAATGGAGTAAACTAAAAGGTCTTCATATATAATTACGTTTTGTAACGTTATCATGAATTCAAGCGGGTGGGTATACGGTGATAACAAACGTATATGGTGAGAATACGTGGAAACCTGTTTACACACCGGTTTGGTCACACGATTGACTAATCAACTTATGCTCTCACATTATAATGAAATTATGGGAGAAAATAGTTAAAATGTATAAAATCCTCGACGAACCACGAAAAGACGAGAATTATTAATTTTTCAGTTCTTTTATGATGGGTGTTCTTTTCAGTTCTTTTTATGATTATTGCAATCTATAGTTTCTATACAGGACAAACGAACATCCACCTCAGTGATACTGATGAATTTAAACTTTAACGTTTTCATAAATTCAAGCGTGCCCGATTCAAAGGCAAACCTGCAAATCCATTTCCTTTTTACACAATTGACTAGTGCTATTTAGCAGCGGTCCGCAACTTCTTAGGCCCCAATCAGCTAAAAGTTTGGCATTCGAACGCGACACGGTAATCATCCCCTACCCCCCTCCCGTCCCTCTCAAATTTATCATTACAATGTCACTGGAATATGGTTCCTGGGCTGATGGTTGGCTTTGCTTTGCTTTTTTCCTGCAGAGACAGGTTACAAAGCAATCCTAAGATTAGCACACTAGGACTTCGGCCCAGCGAAAATCTAGTCGCGACCCAAACATTGGGTCGCGACCCATAAGTTGCGGACCCTCTCTCTCTCGTATCATGAATTATGGGAGAAAATAATTTGTCGACATGTAAACCAATATTTTCGCCGAGAGTGAACACATTCAGGAGACTCAGGATTGGGTTGACTTCCAAGAAACATGCAACAGAAACAAGTCAATGTTGACAGAATATCATCCATTCATCGCTCATCGCTATATGACTTGATTTCAACAAATGCTGCTCGATTCATTATCTTAGAAAAAGTTGAGTAAAACGGACATGTTAATGGACGGTGGGCATTGAAAACATGGATTCTGCTTTAATGTGCCCGTTGTTCCAAGACTTTTAGCAGGTTTGCATATTTATGAGTGGCGAGCTTACCTGTCTCTTCCGAAAATGTGGATTAAGAAGAAGAAGAAGCAGGAGGAAAAAATACAACAAAACTCAAACAAACATTCTAAAGAAACTAACGAAGGAAATGCAAGAATACATAAGTAAAAGTAACAACGATTTATACACGTAAACAACGGGAGGAAAGGGCGGGAAGCTTGCGGCAGAAATTCGTGGAACCGCTACACGTACCTCCAATGAGCTTTACAAAACGGTAAAGGGACTACTCCCAAAAAAGTCCCAAAAACCCTCTCATCAAAAAGGATACTTATCGGGATGCGCACGATAATCGACCAAAATACTTCTCCTTCTGAAAACACCAGAAACGTCCTGATAACGACCGTTTCGAACAATTTGAGTCGAAGAAAAAGTCGGAGGCAAAAACTAACGTTCTAGACACTTTGGGTGGTAGAATGAGAAAGGAGGTCATTAACATGAGGAGTCCGGTCATGTAGATGGCGTACATTGTTAAAAGGTTACCAGTTCACTCTAGACACGGTAGAACGAGAGTGCTGAGGTTGTGAGGAGACAGGTAAGCGACGAGAGAAGTCAATTACTTGGATGAAACTACTAGTGACCCTGGCTAGAACGAAGACTTTTGGGACACAGTCCGTTATAAAACACTGCTTTCAGTGCCGGTTGTATTTTTCTGTTTTTGTCGTTTGAGAAATGACCCTAAGTTTTAACATCTGAGTCTCATCAATATAAGTGACTGGACTACTTAATCTAGCACACGTGCAAGTAAGTCAGTTGTGCAGATGCAACGCAACAATCAATTGGAAAACATAAAACCTGCAATGGTCTTACATAAGTAGCAACTCTTACGATTGTTTTGGTTCACGACAAATAATGTTCAAGATTACTTTGTTGTTTATATTAAGCTTTCAAAAAACCATGCTTTGGTTGACTTATTAGAATTTATGAAACAATGGATAAGCGCTAACATGTAGGTCTTCACTGAGTAGCTGACGTCATCACAAATTAAGCCGAAAAGGACCATAACGGAGATTGACCATATATTTTCAAGCTGAAAACCGGAACAGCTATACGAACATTACAAGCACTCAAAATTTTACTTTCCTTGAACTATAACACCAAACCTAAACATTTGTATAAAGTTACATATTAACAGAGTTCCCAATACCACTATATAGATATAGTTGTCTGGAACAATCCCAGCTGTGTAAACATTTGCTGTCAATTGACCTTTGACATCATATCCTAATAATGATATTAACTGCTTTCATACACAGTTATCGTTTTACTATCGATTGATCCAGCAGTATGATTTTGCATTGACCCATATATATATATTTATACGTGATGATATATCCCAAGTTCTTATCTATGAAACTACTCGTATATAACATCGCTAATAACACGTAGGATGCCTGAGACACTTTCGATTGTAGGATAGATAATTAATGACCGCCAATCTTGATCAATCTCTTCCGATGAGCAAGAAATTGTTAATCGCATATTGGTCTTATGATACTGGAGGAATTACTCAAGTTTATTGACGTAACCTTGCAAATATAAATAGATAAGTATATATTTATTAGCCCATGAAGCGTTGCTCACGTTAATGCTTCCTGCTGTCCACGACAAAGCTTTTTTACCGATTAATTCCCTTATATTATGCTCTTATAGCTTTATATGCTTATCACAACCGAGGCGAGACTTCACGGTCTTTGCTTGACGTTTCATATATAGCAAACATCTCTACTTTTTCTATAGAGCGAAGTTGCCTTGACTCTCATGTTTGTTTGTTTTTCCTTCCTTTTGTTTCGGTATTAAAAAAAATCACCTATACGAGCAATTATTGTTTCACAAGTGAGAACGAGAAAAGATGATGGGGTAGAGAATACTAAACAGCTTGTGACGTAATAGATTTTGGCAGATTAATTATGTCTGTGTACAAAACAAGAGTATAGTATCGTCAATAGTATGAAGAATCAAAAACTAATCGGGATTGAAAGGAATTACAAAAAAATGTTCTGATTATATAATCGAGTTGGGTATTTTAAAATGTTAGGGTTTATTTAGATACATGTAAGTTTGCATTATGAGCTATTAACAATATATAAGTGTAAATACATCACTTTTTTTGTGAGTGTCCACACTGAGTAATACCTGGGTTAAGGAATGAAATTCAGTCTTTCTTGTGTGATTTAAATCTTGCATATACTAGTAGCTCAAATAGGGTGAAAATGGTATAACTATAATTTAAGAGCAAAGATTTACACGATGCAAGTGTTTGGGTATTAATGACACTCTTGAGATAAATTTGATCATTTTAAAGGGTTACTTTGTCACTCTGTATGAAGTGTAAACTATATGACCTATCATACTCTAAAGGATTGTTGTTATGCTTGGTATCAATATGCATGTATAAGAGTTTCGCAAATTGAGTAAGTAATGAGAAAAGATTGGAGGTTAGATTGCATGCTTCTTCTCTCAAGCAGCTTTTGAGTCCAATCGAGATTAATTTTGTCAAACCTATCGAATACGACTGAAATAAGGTTGAAGTGAATCAACCTAAGACATCCCAATAGATTTATCACTTATACCGTATATGTTAATGTGCGATCATTTCATTGCAGTACAGTACAGTACAGTTCAGTACAGTACAGTACAGTACAGTCCAGTCCAGTACAATACAGTACAGTACAGTCCAGTCCAGTCCAGTAATGTAACGTAATGTTGATAAAATCTTATATAGCGCACTACGCGCGACGCATCTGTGCGCTTTACAAACAATCTAGAATATACAATGACATAAAACAGTAAAAACATAAAACAGTAAATAGATATACCATATACAGATATATCCAGGAGTATATGAGATCGAAAAACTATTAAAGGCACTGGTGAAGAGTAAAGCGATAAAACAGATTGACTACAAAATCTACAATTTGAATGCTAAAATGTACAGTACAGTACAATACAGTACAATACCATACAATACAATACAATACGTACTCTGTAGCTAATCACGAACTACAGGAGAGGTCTCAATATGAATCGCTTATTCCATCCAAACGAAAGTGACAGCTTAAACCATTACGGTCTCACCTAATACTTAACTGCTGCTAAAAATTTTCTCTTATCCTTACGCCTTTTAGGTTTTGTATTCTGAAAATGACTACAGTATATAGCAATCATGTCTATTGAATTATTTAAAAGACTCATGGCTCCATTTTAGATTGATTCGCGTCACAAAAACTTTCTCAATTCACAAACAATGACACAACGATTTTCTTAATACTATTTAGATATTCCTTTTAAAGAGAAAGTCTGTTAATCTTTCGCTCTGTCATTGTTTTTTTCTTATTTAATATTGATCATCAACAGTGAATAAGTGTTTCAACTCACATGTTCCACGGAACCGTAATGGCGGCGACTGAAGACTCCTCGCCTAGCAACCAGATCGACAGCAGAGGAGCTGTAAATGACAAGAAAGTGCTGTTAATAATATTATAATGTATACTTGGTATATTAACAGAATACATCAGTTACGCGAAGTTAAATTTGTCTCTGATTCACTCTGAGGTATAATCATGGAACAAAGAGGGAAGGGGGATCTAGGGGGATGGAAATTACTTATCACATGTCGTCCCGTTTGTGAACAAGATAACTCTATAGGTGGTCAGATTTTCATCACTGATTTCAGGTTTGTTTTGAAACAGAGAGTTGACAATTTGACATCCCAAAGTTTAGACAGGAAGTTGTTTCCATAACAACTCCCTGGTTTAGACATGGAGTTGTTATTCCATTACAACTCCCTGGTTTAGATGAGACGCGTCATCGCCACAGGTATATGATATGATGTCAAAGGTCATTTGAGATAGAATTTCCATACAGTTATGTACTGATAATATATTCAGTTTTACAAAGACCCAATATCTCACCCCAAGATGTTGACGTCATATGAATATACGAATGACATGATTCAAGTTAAGTATAGCGTTTACATTGATACGTTTTTTTATATGTTGATTTGCAGAAACGGTAAACGAATTTCCCAAATCTTCTCTTTGACTTGACCTTTGCGCAGAGCTATGAATGTGTATATTAATCTGTCCTTGTCGTTCGAAAAACTAGTGTCTGAACCCACAAGAAGAAAAAAAAGGCTCCAGAGAAAACAGAAGGATTAAGAAACGGCAATTTAACCTGTACAAAGTCGTATCAGAAGTATAAACAGTGGATAAAACAAAATAAATAATAAAAACGTAATAGGAAATTGGATATTTTCTTTAAAGCAGTACATCGTTTTGAAGCATATACAACTTTTCTCCACCGTAAATTTACATCTTTATCCCTCCTTGTCGTTCGAAGGACCGGTGTCTGAACCGACGAGTAAGAAAAAAGGCCCCAGAAAAAAAAACAGACGGATTAAAAATCTGCCATTTTGCCTATACAAAGCCTATATACAAAGTATAAATAGTGGATGAAACAAAATAAATAATAACAACATATATACTGGGACATTGGATATATTCTTATATGAAATACATAATTTTGAAGTATATACAACTTTTCTCGCTGCACGTTTTACATCATCGTGTCACTGCCCTACTTGATTAACAGCCAAGACCTCCTCCAGTCTCCACACTAACTATATTAACGGAGCCGTATACATAATAAGCTTAGAATTTCATCTACTTGACACAATTTATTATAATCCGTCTTGAAATTAGTGATCAATCATATTACGTTATCTGCAGATTACATTAAAACAGATTTTATGAGGCTTACATGAAGGTTGTATAAGACGACCTACATCTATTGAATTTGTCTCTTCTTTATTGTTTTTATGAGTTGGTACAGTGCTAAGAACGTCTACAAAGGTATCTATTCGAACCAGCAACCTCAGGATGCAAGTCCTGTATGCGTAATTTTTTTGCTTAGGACAAATAAGGGCATCGGCCAATCAAATCCCTGGATTCCAAACATGTGACGCTTTTTCAAGAAACATGTTCTGAATCTTTTTTCCTAGTTTTGACCCCAGATTATGAACGACAATCCTTCATTTTCACAGGAACTAACCCACTTTCTAAACCCTAACTCTGATTTCAAACGAATTTGTAAATTCCTGAAAAACCTTACACCCTTATCCGTCCTAGGAATAAAAATTAGGCGTCCTGTTTACCTTCACCAATTGAGCTATACAGCCCTACATTGGTGGCGATCCCTAGAATGGCCATTTCGTTGCTGAAGGTATACCAGACAATATAGCCACACATAGTATACCTTGCTACCGTGTATAACCAGGTATCACAGCCTAAGTTAATTCGATAATAACCCAGAAAAGAAGCATCTATATGTCGGACTTGGCTTCAAGTCTTTACTCTCTTTCCCTTAAGTAATAAAGTAGGTCAGCAGCCTTGAACAAAAAGAAGAAGAAATATTCACAAAAATAAAGCACTTGAGAAACTGATCCTTTTAGATTTCTTAGGTTTCCCAATTTTCCCCTTTATTGAATAAAACCCTCCATTTCAACGTTTCATTGCAAAACGGGAGGCCTGTAGTGACGTCACTAACACGCGTTATGAATTTATTGTGTGTAAGATTTCTATCCAGTCGTGCAAATATTTTATCACTGTTTTGAAGACCAATTATATCTCACATACCAAAATTCGCTTTGTGTTATTACTTAAGGGAAAGCAGCTTCGTGAGTAGTTGTTGGGAAACTAGTGTTATTTTTTCGTTAAAGGCCTCAGCTAACTAGAATGTTTCTTAGGCTAAATGATTTTCTTTACTGGGTTGCGGAGAAATGAAAAGACCTACTACTATGACCAAGATTTCGCAGACAAACCATCGAGGTTTGGAAGAGTTTTTATTGTCTTGTTTAGAAAATGCATGGTATCATTGTCTTCAATGTATTGCAAATACAGTCTACACAGTATAACGTACATATGCTAATGTGCAATTCAGTACAATGCAAAACACTATACATTATAATACAAAATGTTTACAATAAATTTATGAATTTGATGAACTCACATTCACTGCAGTAAGTCGCGAGCTGGATTGAGATGAAAACTATAAAGTTATGGGTCTAAAGAGATGTTAACGAATCTTCTCAACATCTGAATATATTTATGGCAACAAATATGGTTGTTTTTAAGGCTGTTGGGGAAATTACGTTGTTTGCAATAGGAACATAGTTGAATATTCTAAACAGAGAGAAAACACTTTCTGGAGGCACCTCGCCTCATTTCGGTCTAGAAAAACTTCCATCAAAAATTAGGTTAATCAATTCATTCCATAACAAAGCTACTTAAGTCATTCCATTATTATAGATGTTAGAAGTTATAAAGAAAGAGAGATGTTCGATATCTCGCTTAGCAACCAGCAACTATACAGTTTAGCTATAGCCGATGTACATATATGACATCGTTAGTTACCGATAGCTATATATACGCGTCGGCGCTCCATAGATTCCATTGATCTCTGTAATCTGTGGGTCATGATCGTAGAAACAATACAATTCAATAGCCTAAAGCAACCAGGTGTTATGTGTTTTGTGATATAGTGATAACCTAACCATATTCATCATGTATGAATGCATGGATGAGCAATGAAACAATCAAGTGCTCATGTACGTTTGACTACTGCTTAATTGGTTGAAATATAACATCGTAAACAACCTCAGTGTTTTTCCGACTGAAAACAGTGACCCGAATAAACCAAACATCCTGTATAATCTCCATACACAGTTTAGTCTATACATATATTTGTACCTAGCTAGAGTCTCGTCGGTCCTCGAAATATGGTTGGTGACTGACAAACGTAATTCTGGAACGCCTAGGAACTTTGGAATAAAGTACAACAAATATATTGAAACAAACAAATAAACTGAAGAGCTTTGAGACAACTATATGTGATATTGATCGCAGTGAAAAATACAATGACACCACCCCCCCCCCTCCTTCGCCACGCTAACCATGCAAATTCAAATAACATTACCATCGGCACCACCATATATACAAACAACACTGCCCAACATCACCAATCAAACATTGCTCTAAGCAACGTATAACAAAGAACTTTAAACTATTTTTACATTTTCTTGTAGTTTTACATCTCTCATTCCGTTTCGACTCAGGTCACTGCCCAATATTCTTTATCTTTAAACTAATCCCATACACCGATAACGCTATCCTCATTCTTTTCATGAAAAGCATAAAAGGTGCATGTCATCGATTTTCTTTCAAATCGCTTTCAAATACGTTTTCTTGTCAAAACCTCGCATTTGTTAGAAACAAATTACTGTTGATTGTTGGAAGAAATCTGCCTCGTGAGAGAGAAAGAAGATCAGAATTTTTGTTTCAAATGAATATAAAAGTGACAAGAACGATTACAGTAATACTAAATTTATCAATTGTACAGAGGCTGCTAAGCGCTTTCTGCAGGCACTGCAGAAATGCTTATATCTATCGGTTTATGTCGTTCGTGAATACTGAGATGACGTCACTTCGTATTGTTGTTTGCTTAATTCAGAGTTTTGTTTGAAATATAACAGTGATGCATTCAAAGCAAGCATCAAGCTGTTTAATCAACACTATATACTGGAATAACAGTGAAAGGGTTTTGTTTTGTTTATTCCTTTTATCTTGTTTTTTATTTTCACCTGTCATCGTTTTAGATATCTATTTAAATAATATCTACACGCACAATAATTCAAGTAGTTTTTACATTGGATTGATCTGGGGTAAATCAACAACAAATTTCGATTTGGAAAACATGCTCATAATACAGGTGTACATATATACTAATTGTATTAACACCTGCACGTGTTTCAGTTGCACATGCAAAGGCTATACAATAAATCGTGCAATCCGTGAAAAAAAAAATTATCATTGAAAACAGCTACTGCGTTGTAAATATAACTTGAATTATGATCACAACAGATATGCATAGACTGTCAACCACTATTCATATTATTGTAAGGTTTGGAAGATACTTTTCAAAGACAAGGACAACTCAATAGTGGCGTTTAGTACCGAACACATATTCATAAGTTATCAAGAATAACCGTAAATCAAACGCGTGAGGATGTATATATTATGATATCAAGTGTCAACGCCATGGAACGCCGAAAGTACCACAACATGTACGATATGTATAATGAATATATGTTGGAAATATATTACGAAAAGACATAGTTAAACTATAAGATGATTTATCACAGTAACTCGACGGAATTGTGGATACAGATAGTATATACGAAGATATTTTAAAAGCACATGAGACGCGTAGAACGTTACAAACTTAACACTGATAGAAATGCTTCTTTCATTCATATTATTTTTATTATTAAATGATGACTTGAAACGGCAATGAGGCAGATATGTTGTAGACAGTTTAAGAAACCCAATGATATATTAGTCCAGGTTCTATTTCCACAATAATGTTAGTTTTGTTGAGAAATTACCATTTTAACAGCAAAGGGTAATCAATCAAAGCGGCTGGACTATTGAGTCTAATGATCATTAGGTCAGCTCCTCAGATTTATAGCACAAGACTCAATAAGAAAACTTCAAGACAAATTATGGCCTTACATGAAACGGTTAGAACGTGTTACAATTTTTCAATGTCAAATGTTGTTGAATGTCACCCAGTGGTGCTAAATAGTTAACATTAAGATACAAGAACACGTTTTGGTCGAATAATCAGAAATTATAGATAAACATAAAGGCCTGCACTGACAAGCCGACGTTATCGTCAATTTAACCTTAAAGGAGCATACCATAGATTTTGAAAATTTTAGCTGTGGATATCTTGATAACCGGAATAGCTCTCAATTTGTTTCTTTTTCTGCAGAGACTATTATATATTAAGATTAAAATAACCACAATTAATGACGTCATCATATATTTATAAAGGACAATGGATAACAATATGCAACTTTGTTGACGCGTTTATTCTCTGTTATATATATATATCACACTATACATGACGTGTAATACACTCACTTATAATGTTGTCGTATATCTGCACACATATAAAGCACCAGGAATTCAGTCGTTTATATAATTGTGTCATGCCCATGTTCATCCAGATGTAAGAAACTGTAGTATTTACTTACTGAGTAAATTAAAATAATCAGTAAAGTTTACGCAACATATATTCTGATGGTTATTTTGCGCTTCTTTTCTCTTCATCCATAACTATATAAATATTCATTGAAATATGTTGAAAGTCTAACATGACATAGAAAATACTCCACTTTGTGTATAGTGTGCAGATCAATACGACGAAGCCGGTAAAATTCTAAAAAGGATGATGTATCCGTCTGCGTGTAGGCCTACTATACAACGATGCCAATAAAAAAAAAAGTTTTGGGAGGGAGGGGGCGTAATTGTTTTAAAATGTGACCAATTGTCTCATATGAAAACAATAACGCCCCCTCTCTCCCCCACCCAATAAACTACACAGATATTCTTCTTTATTGTTGTTGCAATGTTGAGCCATTAAGTGGTCTCCGATTCTTGATAGAAGTATCCATGGCATATTATGAAAGTTTAACTTCAGATTTTTGGTTGTCCACATTAGAGCAGAGAGCTGTTAGAGTAGCAGCTCCCTGATTAGAGTTCATTTGACTTCGCCGTTATGTGGATTATTAGATGCATTTAAGAGATTTCCCCAAGTACACTGTCATGTATTTCAGCTCTCTCGCGGAGGAACAAAACGAGTAAGGGTTGTTATTATTTGTTTCGAATACGTACCACTGTTATTCTGAGCATAATCACGATGCCAACATCATTCAATCATTAGGTCCCCGGTTCGAGTCACTCCCAGATTAATGTATGTCGTCCAGTTACAGAGTTGTTGACAATTAACAATTCATAATCACGGACGTTAAAATATGAATGTAAGAGACTGACGTCGGTCAGCTTGCGGCTTTGATAAGCCAACGAGGCTTTTTCGCGAGTTCCTGCTTGCAGGAGGATCTAATATACATACATACAACATTACACATTAACAGCACTGCATGTACGGATAGGAAAATATCCTATACCGTCAGACAGTGGAAGCATAATTAAGATAAATTACACAGTAAGACGAAGGTGGGTAGAAGCTTATAAGCTCTTGTGTATTTCATATGACCGGTTTAATACATATCTATTGCTAAAGTGACTAATAAATCATCCATTTTCGTCGTGCTTGATAAATTAACTCATAGCTAGGTATACTTTTTATCCCTAGAAATGCCTTGAGGTAAAAACAGCTTTCTAAAAAAAACTTGTTTTCGGTGAAGTAGACTATGCATGAGCTAATTTCAATAAAATTTGCAATATTTCAGATTTGTAAACAAGATATAAAGAATCACGGACTGGCTATACCGATTGAATCCCCCCC
>KN888145.1:2027-17604 GCA_000934455.1 Apostichopus parvimensis | reverse complement strand
AACAACATGTTCTACTTTAGATTGCCATTGAGCGCTAGTACGTCATTTCAAGATTTAAACGCCGCACATGCGCAGAGAGGCAGCGTACGTGAGTTAAACAGAATGAAAACACCCGTCTAAATACCCAAAAAGTGAAGGTGTATAAGACTCGCTTAGTTTAGGTAACTTCTATACTTACGACACATATACAAACTCACATACTTCTCTCACACATTCACACACACACACACATAGTTCACATTCAGATTGCTCCCCCACCCCCCCCCCTATTATTCGAATCGATTAATGGAAACAACAATAACATCATTCTCTAGGACTTGGTGATTCTTTCAAATGATATCTGAGGACCTGTTATTTCTTTGTTTAAATTCGCAGTCTGAATGTAAAACAAGTCCACACAAACCGAACGTGATACATTCACATTGTGTTTGTATGACGTGATCTGAACAGGCAATACGACATGCTCATGCGCATGTTAGAAAAAAAAAAACCATAATACTAGAACGAAACCTGTTTAAGTACTATATGAACTCATCCTTAGGCAAATCCTCGGGTTGTAAGATATAGCCAACGGATGAATATATTTGACCTAACTTAATTTCAGGATATCAGTGAAAAGATAAAGGTTATTTGCTGTTCGGTCTGAGACAACATCGCCCCTCCCCCCTTTCTCATAACAAGTCTGTTGTTCAATGCATTCATTCAAATTCTCAAGAGTCTTAATTAATAACGCTGTAAATACAGATCCCCACACGGCTAATCCTTAAATACACTGGAATACTCCAGCGTTGCTATCAGTGGCGTAGGAAGGTACTTTTGAGTGGGGGCTGAAGACTTATGGCCGGCCTGGGGGAGGGGTCTAAGGGAATACTCCAGCGTTGCTATCAGTGGCGTAGGAAGGTACTTTTGAGTGGGGGCTGAAGACTTATGGCCGGCCTGGGGGAGGGGTCTAAGGGGAGTGGGTGTCCCCCTCCCGTTTGGACATTTTTCGCATTTCCAGGTGGCCTCAGATGCAATTTGGTGAAATAAAGCACACTTCAACACCCACTCCATTTTGTAAATAATTTTGCATTTTCACCTGGACTGAGATGCAATTTGGTGCACCAAATGAGATTTTTTTCTCATTCTCAAATGAAAAAGGGGTTTTCTGACCTGCGAAGCCGGGGAGCGGAATGATACTTCCGCCCCCATATTTTTCACTGGGGGGGGGGGGGCTGGAGCCCCCAGCCCCCCGGTTCCTACGCCCTTGGTTGCTATAATTGCAATCAAAATATTGAATGCGTTCATGCGTTCACACGAATCTTGTTCTATTATTAAGTGCTATAGTCGTAACATATTGTTTAATTTTGGATCAGAAATATGGTACAAACATGAACTATGGAGCGTTGATAGCTCCATGCAGGAACACAGCAAAAGCAACAACTGTATATAATACATACGCATATGCATATATGCCTACATGTATACAAACATTGAATTAGCTATTTATATGCAATCAGCGCTGTACCTATACATATAGGGCTACATATAATTTTTCTATAGATATTTATTCTTGTCAATGTTTCAGACATATTATGTGATGAGTGACTTCAGTGAATAAGGCAATAATCTTCAATGCAGTCTGACTGACATTCTACTGGCGCATGCTTAAAGTAGTCTTGTTAAGACCCTATATGAACAGCCTATAATGTACCTTTCTTTTTCACACAGCTATTTTCCCGTATCTATTTGCTGTACTGCCCAGAGAACACCCGCAGCAACGCTTTAGATTGTATCGGACAGATCCTCGGGCATGTAAAATACAGTGGGCAAGCACATTCGTGATAGGCAGAAACGGACTATGAGTCATGTACAGTTTGCACGCGAGAAAAAGAGTATTACAAACGACTAGTAAATAAGCTATTCATAGGCTATTAAACTATGTTGTTATCATTCTGTTATTGAACGCATTACATGTATTTCCTCTCCATGTATATAGTTTCAGTGTACTGTCTTAGATAGGTAGCCTATACATAGCACATATGCACACCTGTGATAATGGGTATAAGAGCACGGATGCCACCACAGTTCTTCAGATCTACCCTTCTTTTGGCCACCCAACTGTCATTCATCAAATGAAACGTTAAAGTGCCGAGAGGCAGGTTGCAATCTTTCCGGTTTCTGGTACCATATATGGTTTAATCAAAAGAATTTCAGTAATTGCTAAGTCTGCAAAAACATCAGTGTCTCATGTGCGCGTACAACAATATATAATTTCTCGCCTTACCGTGTTTCCCGGCCTTTCCTAGTATTACTATATTTGTAGAATATGGCTCGACTAACTCCATTGACATAAAGGAGTTATAACTTTCAAGGCTTGCTAATTGAGGGTCCGGGGACGGGCTGAATATTTAAAAGAATTTTAAGTTGGTGCTAAATGTTTAGCTTACTCAGCTTGAAGTTTGCATAGGTATGCATGTTTCACAAAGCAACACATTTCCAAGGACTGCCTAATTTTACATCATGATCAAAGATCATGGTTTGAACTATTGATGTGGTTATACAGAACACCTACCTTTTACATCGCCTTCTGTCGACCGGTGAAAGATCATCTTTAAGTAACAAAACTTTTTCCATTTTGTCCCAATCAAAACTTAGAACCAATCTGTTTCCAATATCGCTTTTCTTTCAAGCAAAATCCTGATACTTATTATATTAGAACGGCTTTGTTTTACCCGATCCACGTGACCAAATAATCAGAAAACTTTGTCATGATTTCCGTTCGGATTAATCCAATGAGGAATCTGTGCTAACAACATTGGCTTGATAAGCTTCCGAAAGAAATAAACTAGTAAATAGTGAAATCTAAAAAATGCTACTATAGAATCTGAAGCCGGGATTTGATCATTATTATGCTAAATCACTTTTGCGTGGAAGCTTAAAAGCTGCTGAACTATAGTCCTTAGTACATTCAAAGTATCCTTGAATGAAGGAATAAGGTGAGAGTTTGCAAACGATACACGGAGGAGTAAATCCTTTTAAGAAAACCGACTGATTTTGTATTTTTTTTTTACGAATCTCTCTCTCGCGTGCTTCTTTCTCACTCACGTGCATAATCGAAGTGATTGTAAATGGCAGTGCATGTGTGTACAGTTAACCTACAAATACATAACACAAGTGATTTGTATACACAGACAACTACTGAAAGATTTTTTGAAAATGAAAGGAGTTGATAAGAAGGGAGGCAGTCTTCCTTAATAGAATGAGGTGAACTTTGGTTGAACTAAGGAGATCACACTTTGTGGTCCGCAAAATATTGCTATTGGATAATTGAGTCACTGAACATATTATATACAAATGAATATCTATGAGATCGAAGATAAAAAAAAACTGAAACGGTTAGACTTCTCATTAGTAATTCACGGGTACACATTGAGTAGTTGTTTACTTTCAATCTCATTTAATAATGGACAAGGCCTTTAATGACTGTAGTCTATAACGTGAAGTGTACGGCCTAACTTCATGCAGAGTGGGTGGACATTGGAGGTGTAACTAATTGGATTATCGTAAGAGCATTTACTCTAGACGGGATCAGGCGACGGAATGGCCCGTACATCGTTAAAGGGGTGGTGTCGTTCAACCGCCGGGGCTGGTGACTGACAACAAACGGCACATATTGGTTCCACGGGCGAAACCTTTCGTTACAAAATGGTATCTTGACATCACCGTAACTCAACCTAGCAACTAAATCGGTGCGTTGGACCAGGGAGTTGTTCCATAACAACTCCCTGGTTGGACTCAACGACGCACCGACCACGAGCCGCCTGTAGTGGGTCAGTCCACCCCTGGACTGAACATGATTGGTACGTTATGAATGAAACATTATGGCGAAAAGATATAGTGTGGGATACATGAGGGAGATTGCCCATTACACTTGATACACTTGGAAGATATACCTCGTATAAAAATGATACAAAGGAATTTACTTTTAGTACTTGAATCTTACAAATTCCCAAACCGAAGGAGAAAGAATACACACAGTCCAGCACCCACATACAAAGGGAAAAAAATCCGTGTCTCGGACGAAGTTAATTCCGAGCCAGCGGCGGTCCGGTTCCGAGCTAGTACACCGATAGACCAATCCATCATTATATACTTTTAGCGAGTAATTTGCTTCATTCAAGACCAATTTGAATGAACTAAGGACTACTTCAGTAAAACAATTAAAAAAAAAACCGAATAATTTTACCGAGTACTTGAAAGTGTAACATAAACAATATCCTAACTTAAATAAAAAAATCGTAACCTACTCATTTTTGCATTTGATAAACAGTTTGTGACTTTTGTTTGTTCTTTCAAGTTAATAAAATCATTACGTTAATATATAAATTAAATCTTCTTGCTTATCCTACCTTATCCCGCAAGGAGCCGATAACCGTTTACAATGAGGAATATCTTCAGACTTCCATATCCTACTTCTCCACATTTTCCTTCCTACTCTTCCATTACGCAAAATATCGGTCATTTTCTAAATCCAAGTTGATATGTTTTGATCTTCTCTATACGTCCACCGACTCTTTGAATGCAGGAGTTATAATCGAAAGTCAACATTTACAACTTAGACTCGTCAACAATGTTAATGACTTACTTTTATATACAAAGAAAAGTTTCACATTTCACAGGTGAAAAAACCCTACTGTGTCAAGCGATAAACAGAAAACTGTTTACGTGGAAAGTCAGGAAATTCTCACGTAATATAATACTTGTAGGATATTTATTTCACTTCCTTTTATAAGGGATATGCGGAATGTCCCACGCTCTTTACTAAACAGTTCCTATCTTTTTGATCTTGTTTATGGGTTCTTAATAAGAGATATCCAACCACAATGTTGTTCTCAAGTTTCTTTCTGTCCCACTTACATTTTAGTTGTGTTCAACAAATAGCTTCTAACTATTACCCTGGGATTCAATATTGTATTGTAGTGGCGCAGTCGAGTTGCGCGGGAGGAGTAGGTGATGGGGTCGGGAAAGGGGACACAGGGTGACTTATGACAGAACATTTCACCATTTGGCATGTTCGTGACCATAATTTATTTCTCAAAAAGCATACATCCCCTATAACCACCTCTAATATCTTCACTAACACCACCACCCCTCCCCCCCCCCAAAAAAAACACCCAGCGTATGCGAAAGGATGGTTAAAATAGTTTTCACTGCGTTAACAGCTTACTGTAAATTGTAATAACGTTGCAGCAACGTAATCGTTCACAATGATAAACGTTCTGAATACGTACGGTGTAATATATGACGGCATATAGGCCTGTGTTGTGTGCTTCAAATATCGCACAGTATTTACATATAGCCAGATACATTAACACAAGGTTCGTGCAGATGTAGAGGGCGCTATAGCTAAATACCTTTTTCTTATTTTCTTCAAAAAAGTTGAAGAGTCGCAAATTTATGTTCATTTGATAACAATACTTTTTTTAATACTCATGCGATTATGGAAGTTACAGTCAACCCAAGGAAGCTGAGAAAATCGATTTGACAAAACCCTAGAAAAGCAAACAAATTTCATTTTAATGTTATAACATTTCAGATGTAGGCTAACGTAGAGTCTGCCATTTTATATATGTGTTGGGAAATAGGAACGTCAAACGACATATTTCAAACATGCTAACAATGAAAAAGGAAAGATGAAATTGAGACCCTCCAACATATTTTCATACCGGAAACTCGAAAACAGAAAAGAAAAATAAGCTTGTTTATTACATTACATTTGACTATAACTTGAAATGAAACACCAATTATTTCAGGAATTACGATCACTGTGGTAAATTGATTAAGTTCACCTCGAACCCACTTCCTGTGTGGAATCAAGATACACGATATAGGAACGTCGCCCTAAACGTAACTTTGCGTGTGTCAAATGTATGTCACTATAAATGCAATAGCGCCATCACTTCTTTACTGATCGCCCGATACGAAACACATTGTTGAGCGTAACTTTAACCAAAGAGAAAGTAGGTGAGATAGGAAGATAATTCAACGATGTTTAATACAGCCAGCAATAGCTTATTTATTATTACAGACAGCTAATATTATTTTAATTGATTTAATGTCAGAATAATATTTTTTTGATAGTTATCGATCGATTTTAATTATATAGCCTATACATACACATAGTTATATACAACTAGAGGTTAACGTTTCCATTATTGCAAAAGGTAAGTGTAGATTAAAGACATATACTATGAATTAAGTATTTGTATTGTTTTCTTCAACACATCGCTTAGAGACATGAAACAATTCTGACATGATAGAAATCTAAGTGTTCATATTGGGTTTTTTGTTTTTGTTTAATTCTCAGCCAATTTCCGCTGATGAATTGCTCAGAGACTTATATAAATTCTAATCTGAAAGGATATTGCTTTATTATGTCTTCACAATTTTGTGAGCAGTTTGTGACAAGTGACGGTATAAACCTACACCATGAAATCTGAATCATCAATAAATATAAACTGGTGGGGCTAGACATAAATGTGGTCTTGTCACATTTGTCACAGTGTGTTACTCTTTAAAGCTAGCTACAGGTCAGTTTCTGTTGGTAATACAAATTAAAACTTATTATATCGAAAAGTGTCGAAGTACCTACCGTCCTGTTAACTACTGATGATGCTTACAGTTTAACCTCTCATATATAGAACATTGAACGGCAGGGATGCTTAAGTTATGGCCAAATTCTGGCATTTTTGTTTATCAAATCATCTTTTAAAGCAAAATATGATTCCTCATTAGTGACAAGAAATATATAGCCTATAATCGAACTTGGTGAAACTTATCCCAAAAAAAAGCTTTATTTTATTACTCTTTATGAAGAGGTTCAGCAAATGTTAAAATGTTCCAAAATTGCTACATAGTAGCTGATATACACACATTGCAGCATATGATGATTTCTATACGTTAAACATTCTCCAAAAATCCATAGATCTGTTTTTGTTAACATCCTTCATTTAAAGTTCAGTATGATGTGCAATGAATCGTTACCTATAATATTGTCTGTTATATTAAAGATGTTATATCGTCTCAGAGGAATCCAACAGTATTGTATGCCGGATTTTGTGTGACGTCACTTCTTTCCATTTTCTGATTTTCACTTGGGAGGTGATTCGTAAGACTAATCGATTAGTTAACTATGTCTTCTCATGTGTACTATATTGTGTGCATATAGACTATGTCGTATGACGACCACATTACACACAGTTCAGTAGGCCTATTCGCGCAGTACGCATGCATGTTGCTGATAGGAGGGCCACTACGAATCTGCTCTCGATCGAACTTCAGAAGGGAAAGCTGTGACGTCACGTAAAATCCGGCATACCATATTGTTGGATTCTAATGAGAAGACATTGCATCTTTAATTGCATTATCTTTCCGCTTTGTATTACAGCAAGGTACGAGAATTAAAATTTCAACATAATATAAACACATAAGTTTTGAAAATCCAGTCCAATTATTAGTATCTTATAATATTCAATGCTAATTCAACCGTAGTGAAAACTGATTTTGTAAATGAGTAACAAAGTTTACGAATAAATTAGACGAACATTACCATAACTGAAATGAAATTCTGTATTCCTAAAAGCGAATTTCAAACTCTGAAACGTAATTGAAGGCGTAGACTAATTTCTACGGAAGCAATTTTCAACATCCGAAGGTTGAAACTTGAACTTGAAAAGAAAGTCCGACACCTTATAAAGATTTTACACACTAAATTTGAATTGTATATAAATTGGGGAACCCATTTTAGTGTCGTTTCATGTCTAAACAGTTAATGAGAAAATGTAAGATTTGATTGTATTTCCTGCTAAGAAACCTAACAATGAAGATGTGAAAGGAGAAACGGAATAAAGAAGAAGGAAATCTGATTATAATGTTATTCATTAACTTGACTAGTCCAGTTTAATTTCAAATAATTACAAATTACTGTTTTACATTTAACTCGTTGTTAATACTTAGAAATGCGAAAAATGTCTGGGTGGCCAAATGCTATTTATATTTGGCGTATTAACCTTTATTTGTATTGGTACATTAATAATTCATTGCCATCTCATTTTGAGAATTTTCTTTTAGTTTGGGCATAGAAATATCGACCAATCGCGAAAGGGTTGTCTAACACTGAATGCGTTTCTTGCTATATACAGTGATGTACACCTGCAAAGCTTCCTTTGCGTGCGCAAAGGGTGCACGGTATAATCATGGAACCTGGCTACGCAGACAACATTCAATGCCCTTTATCTTATGGTGTTGCTGTTCATCGCAGACGAGCATGGTGCTATACACTTGATCTTAACATTCCAACTTACACTTGAAGATTCCATCCGTCATGTTCTATAATAGAGATAATTTTCTAGAAATTGGAGAATTGCATTCAAAACGTGGGCGGAACTTCACTGTCAATATACTAGAAACCTAAATCATGTTTGATTTATCATGGAGAACACATTAACACGGAAGATTAAACAAAAGATATTAAGACAGCTGGAATTGGAGCATGTCCGATACATGTACTGACGTCATCAGTGGACGGAATAGGTGATCGTTTTGAGAAAACGTCAGACGGAGACACACATCAATTGACAGGTAACCGAGAACGTGTGAACTGTAGCATAGTTTGAGTGACCTGTCAAATAACTTCGAAGAAGGAAGATCGGCCATATATACAACATATAGTGACAAGTCCAACTACACCCACCCGTATATACGTAGTTACTGAGGTTAACGGCAATGTTTATACAGTATACATATAGGCCTATATTATGATAAATCCCTACCGGAGCCACCCTCAGTTAAGATATGATTAGGATTTGACATACTCCCACTGTAGCATCAACCATATATGCTACGGAGGCAACGAGTGTACGTAAACTATACGGCAGTGTGTAGAAAGCAAGTGGAAACACGTCCCACCGGACCCACCGTTTATTATACTGAAGAAACGGCACACATCCTCCGCTTTGCTTCTGAAGTAAAAAAAAATCAAAGCGATACTACTGAATGGTTCCAGGCGATTTACAGGGCTGCAGGCTGTGCAAAGAACATGAACAACAAACTTACTTTTTGTAGCAGAATGCAAATATTCACACTGTTGTGATGATATACAATCATTATTTTTGTAATTAGTCGGACATGCTGTATATTGAGGGCTTTAACATATTTGATATAGGAAGTACAGCAAGACGCGTGTAAAGGTGACATGAATGTATAATCACAGTGATAGATGTTGACCACCATCCTCCACTGATATGCGTCCAATGTTATACATGTGTATACTAAATATCAGATCTGTCCAAGTTTCCCATCTTGAGATTTATTAACGAGGTTATCACTATTTGATCATTGTTGACTCCAACTGATAGATAGATAGATAGACAGACAGACATACAGATAGATGGATAGATAGATAGATAGATAGACAGATAGATAGATAGACAGATAGCCAGATAGATAGATAGATAGACAGATCGACAGATAGACAGATAGATAGATAGATAGACAGATAGATAGACAGACAGACAGACAGATAGATAGACAGACAGATAGATAGACAGACAGACAGACAAACAGACATATAGACAGACAGACAGACGGACGGACGGACAGACGGACAGACGGACAGATGGATGGACAGATGGATGGACAGATGGATGGATAGATGGATAGATGGATAGATAGATGGATAGATGGATGGATGGATGGATGGATGGATGGATGGATAGATAGATGGATAGATAGATGGATGGATGGATGGATGGATGGATGGATGGATGGATGGATAGATGGATGGATGGATGGACAGATGGATGGACAGATGGATGGACAGATGGATGGACAGATGGATGGAGAGATGGATAGATGGATGGATAGATGGATGGATGGATGGATGGATAGATAGATGGATCGATAGATGGATGGATAGATGGATGGATGGATGGATGGATGGATGGATGGATGGATGGATGCATCGATGGATGGATGGATGGATGGATGGATGGATGGATGGATGGATGGATGGATGGATGGATGGATGGATGGATGGATGGATGGATGGATGGATATATAGAAGTTTGATCAATCGCAGCCTTATTGGGAGTAATATTTGGTACTCTGGGTTTCGTGAAATCATTTTAAATTGATAGCGAATATCTAGATGTTACAGGAAGATCAACGTCGTATCGACTTTAAAACATTGGGTGAATTTACTCCTACTTTTTAATTATTCCTGAATTTCATCCCCTGCCATATCCATAAAGGAATCCATATCGATGTATCCTATCCTTCAAACCATAAAATCATACACAACCTGTTTAATTAATTAGGCTGTATATGAATCTTTATGGTACGTATCGATAAAATGTAGTTCTAATATAGTACTATATAAAGCTTCGTTTTTGAAGGAAAATTAATGAAGGGTCTTAAAAAGTAAATGAAAGTTGTATACTCTGCTTCAATCTGCTGTATTTTATAGATGATTTCTCTGTCGCGTTATTAGTTTGCCCTTTTTGCAGTTATTAGAAATTTTGCGAGTTGATTTTATTTTGCTACATGCATGATGAGCTTGAGTACACGTCGCTGACATATGTGACGGAAACTTCGTGTGGAGGGATCCATTTGGACTCTTATTATCTTGAACGTGTCACGTGTCACACATGGAATGATAAATGATTAGTTCAAAGGTTGAGTGGCAACTCCTTTGTGAAAGCATCGCTTGTCGAAATGTTACAACACAAAAAGATAGAAAGAAAGAATAGAACCTTCCTTACTCATTAAAATTTAACTTTCAGACGCCATCATGATGGTTAGAACACACTTGACTCCCATAATGTTGAAGAAGGTAAACATTACGTATGACGAGAAAGTGAAAAGGTGTAATTGGGAGAGAACTGTTCTCACGGGAACGAACTAGATACGTTGCGTGCACGACATCCGCAGGTAAAAATAAACATAGCGACAGTTTGGGTAACTCGCGAGTAAACATACAGGCACACTGATAGAATAACAGACAGATATATCCATGGCTGGATGTCTATAGACAGCCGGTCAGATGGATAGACAGTTAAGTAATCTTTTAAAGTCACATGAGTACAGGAATGATGAATACAGGCATCTATGTTAAGGCAAATAGATATATTGGACGACACACGAGCAGACAACGAAGGCAGAAACACATAGAGGAAGACGGAACGATCGAAGTTTTCGAGTCTGCGAAAGAGAGGTGAATTAATATGTTCAGACAGGAGGAAACTAGACCTCAATTTACTTGATGAGAAAAAGACAAAATAAATCAGGGACATGAATTTTAACTTGAAGGACGATCAGGATGCTTTGCACTTCATTATATATTAATCAAGAGGATGAGTTAAGCTTACTTGGTTTTCTACGGTAACGTTTCAGTTTTGGGTACGAAATACACTTAACTTGCAAAGTACTGCCGAGCTATTTTGCATAATGTCTGATGCCTTGAGCTGCTCAGATAACTCAAACGCATTTTTAAAAACATTTCTACATTCCTTAGAAAATCGATTACAGGAATAATATACGTAGAGGAATATGTTGGATGTCAACATTGACTGCAAATGGTTACTCGCTAATGACTTCTTCATGTTAATGATGTTTACTCTATGTTTTGGCAAGGAGAGTGTGGGAGAGAAAGAGAGATGGGCGGGTGGGGTGGGAGTGGGTGTGGCGGTTGGATGAAATATCAAGATAATACTTTATTTAATCTAATAAGCAGTCGTCACGTGTTTGTGTGAAAAACAATTGAATTATCACACAAAGGAAGTAGCTTAAGTAGTTTAAGACTATTCGAAGGAATAATGATTTCACTTACTTTCTTTATAATTACTGCGAATTGTTAACGTAATTGAAAGTTAATATGTAAGGTATCTAATAAATGCAGTTTAGGTGAATATGGTATCAGACGGACCTGCACAATAAGTAACGGTCAATTTTCATGTAGGATATGCATGAGAAAATAAGCGGCCATGACACGTTTATGCTCAGTTCGGAATATTATATGTTGAACAGTATTTCGAGTAAATTTGGTAAACACCAGTGCCGGTCAAGAACCTATCAATGCGACTGTTTACATAAAATATCTGAAAATCCAAAATATCTTCAAAAATCTGAATAGATTTTACTGTTTAAACAATAACCCAGTTTCACATTAACCAAAATGGTTAGCATGAACCTAACCAAGTTATTTAACACCGCTCTGTGGTTAAGCTGAACCTTTCACTCAAAATTCAAAGAGCTGAGATACTACAGAAACTAGTAAACCTCATAAATATTAATAACTAATAAAATGCATAAAATAATGTTTAAAGGTGTGTGAAACAGCTTAACTTGCAGTTTCACTTTATTATTCTTTCTGAAATATTCTTTTGGTGGAAAATGTTGAAAATCTCCAATACAAAGGAAGAGGCTACTGAACATAATGGACCACAGATAACAACAACAGCGAGAACACACTTTCATACTCAATAACAGCCTGTATATTCAATAAGTTAGGGTTCGCCTAATTCAACAGCGAAAGGACCACAGATACCAACAGCATGCAGCGAGAACACACTATCATATTCAATTACAGCCTGTATTCAATAATTTAGGGTTCGCCTACTGCAACAGGGAAAGGACCACAGATGACAGCAACAAGGAGAACACACTGTAATATTCAAGGAAAAGTTGTATTCCATAAGTTAAGGGGGATACTGTTCACGCGAATCGACTACAGAAAGAAACAACGACCAGATGACACTATCATTTTGTGAATAATCAGTGGCGTAGGAAGGTACTTTTGAGTGGGGGGGGGGGGGCTGAAGACTGATGGCCGGCCTGGGGGGGGGGTCTAAGGGGTGTCCCCCTCTTGTTTGGAATTTTTTTGCATTTCCAGGTGGCCTCAGATGCAATTTGGTGCAATATAGCACACTTCAACACCCACTCCATTTTGTAAATAATTTTGTATTTTCACCTGGCCTTAGATGCAATTTGGTGCTCCAAATGAGATTTTTTTTCTCATTTGGAAATGAAAAAGGGGTTTTCTGACTTGCGGAGCGGGGGGGGGGGGGCGGAATGATACTTCCGCCCCACCATATAATTCACTGGGGGGACTGGCGCCCCCCCAGCCCCCCGGTTCCTACCCCCTTGTGAATAATATATACTGTCTATAGACTTTGTCAGCTCTACGTTGCACAGTGCAGAGTACCGTAGTATGTATATATGGTGGAGGTTTCGTCACCTTTCTCTATAGACTGTCTGCAGGTTACAATGAGGGGATTCCAGTATTTAATGAATTTTTCTTGTCTTTGAACCTCTCTTTACTGACGGAATGCCCTCCCATGGGTATTAATGAACCCCATTTGGTGCCTCAGATCCCCTGAACTGACAGAGTAAAATAACTGCATATTATTTCAAATATATGGCAGACATCTAATCATCGCCGATTTTGGAGAAGCCATGCCTACTTGACTTAATGTACTTCAATCGAGTCTGAGTGGTGTTAGCCTAAGTATACGAAATGGTGCATGGACACTATTAATATAGGTCTATCATGCATTAACCTCAAGTAATGCATACAGGATCGAAACTGTACGGTACTCTCTACTACTCAAAATCTATTTATCTGTCTATCTTATTGTGAGTTATATATTCAGTTTCATGATAATTGGTTTAATATTGATTTCTCAGCTAGTTTATCGAGACCAGATAAGATCTATTAGTCACATTATGTTTCATGGAAAAATTAATATTTCTAAACGCGCCATACACACAACATGTAATACGTTTCTCTACCTAAAGCTGATCAATATTATGTCGCCCCAAATTTAAGTTGTGTTAAGAATTGTTAAAATCTGGTTGCTCACAGAAATTACACTCAAACTTTGCATATTACAAAATAAATCACCTCGCTTTCAGGAAGAATAACGTTTGAAGCTTACCTATAAAATGCTTGATTAAGTTGTAATGAGTACCCGCTGTTTGAGTTATTTAATTTCATATTGATAAACTTTAATTCAGCTATTTCTAGACTTATTCTAGTGAACCTTGGATCAGACCCAATGGTATAATAACCAGTCCGTCATTATACGTATATGGACACTGTGAAGTATTTATTCACATCAAAGGTATGGTCTAACCAGGTGGTAAGCGGTTTTTAATTCCGTGTTGGCAAGAACAACTTTAGTCCAAAGTCTATGTATAGATTCCGGTATCTTTAGAGCGTGGAGTGCAAATGCTTTCTCTCTAAAGTGAGTGAGTATTTATAACATCAACTTTCAAAGTGTTAAACAAACTTTCGCAAGTGTTAAAAATAGTATATTGTCACACAACTGCAACTGACTTGAAATCAACTTTGTGGTTCATAGTGATTTCATCCACAAGGGGGACACTGAGGGTACATTGCAAACATACATGATGGTATGCATAAAGCTTCTTGATATTGGCAGTTTATATATAGTTATAATGTAAATTAAGTTGATTTTGTTGACCTTAAGTTGACCTTAAGTCTGAATTATTTGCATTTTGGTGGCGATAACAACAATACAGGTATCCTAGGCTACAATAACTTTGTTAGGGAAGCAATATAGAAAATCAACCAAACAACCAAAAGTATGTAAAAACTAACCAAACAAATAAACACTCAGAAAAGAACATGCAAATGCAGTGGCAATATGCCAAACTTTACGCTTCAAATCTCCTTCACATATAGGAAGTGCAATTTTAGAAAAACGATACGCTCGTGGTAGTATGTTTACACTTTGCGAAGAATAGTTACATGCGAATTTAACACTTAGAACGTCGACAAGCAAAACCATGAATAATCTGATTCGGAATACCGTGATGTTAGAAAGGATGATTAGCTCTGAGCATTATCGAATCGGATCATATTTAATATTCTAACAATTGAAATAAAAAAGTTAGTGTATATCAAATTTACTATTAAAATACGCTATATTCACTTTTATTGACATGCATTACCCCTTAAAGGGAAACTGCAGGCAACCCTCCGCCCCCACCAAAAAAAAAAAGCCCAATTAGTTGGAGTGCTATTTTTTATCTCCTTATTAAAATTAAGCACAATATTAAATATCAACCTGTTTATAGTTTTAAGTTTTCTGTTATTATATTATATCAAAGTAGATGAGATATATCGAAATTTGACAACACTGTACAAAAAACAACATTGGTCTCATGTGTTGCATCCGTCATCATATAGGTATTAAAGATGTGTTATTTCCTCCTCAAGGCTATATGTGACATTGATAGGTAGACATTAGAGTTTATGTAGAGTTTGAGAGACACATCGATCCAAAGTTCAAGGCATGAACTACTTTTTATCAGTCTCAATTCTTAGCGTGCATGACTGATATTGAGAAAGAGTGTACTAATGGTCATATATGTGATTAATTATGTAATGCTTAATGTGAATCATCTTTGTGTAATGTGAGAGAGATGCTTTGAAGGAAAACAGCGCGCCGAAACAGCGTGCGGATATTAGGAAATGGCTTTGTTTGGAAGGTATTATGATCGAACACCAATA
>KN888144.1:58743-73678 GCA_000934455.1 Apostichopus parvimensis | reverse complement strand
GCTTAGATAGTGTCGAAGGCGCCCTACAGACCATTCTCGCCCCCCTTGACCAATACCCCTAGCTACGCCACTGCTTTCATCGCCTTACTAGAACTACAATAAAAAAAAATTGTCCCAAACTTGAAGTGGTGTTTAGGAACAAAGACTGGTTTACACCTTTCCTAAAGCAATATCCCTACCCACAATTCCCAGCCAGGCAACTTGATGTTGGTCTGATGTTTTGCCAAGTCATTTTGCAAATCCTAATGGTAAAAATGGTAAATGGTACGATAGCCTTTTTTTTAGTTTTGTAAAGTTTCAGTTTCTTTTCTTTTCCTAAATCCACTTAGTAGTCAGACCTATATCTTCCAACATCCAAAAGCAAAAATAATAAATTTACAAATAGCAACAACAACATAAATATTAAGGAAAAAAAATGTTGTTTTCATAGAACTCCATTTTCAAGAATCCTACCACTGGATTAAGTCAAAGGTATTACAAACGATCTGCTTATGAATCAATATTTTATTTTAGGATTATTAACGTCTACTCTCTCTTTTTCCACCCCACCCCCACTCAAAATTATCTAGTCACATTTTTTCGATACAGTCAACACATAATAACTCACACATATTTTAATCAATTTAATACTTCTCTAAGATCTCATTGGTAGTTGATTATTTTAATTTGACAAGTCACATGTTTTGCTACGTACTAATTACACCAATCAAGTCTGATTTGACGACAGCAGATTTGATATCACACAGTAAGACTACAGTACCTTGTCTCAACACTCTCCTCATTTCCCTTTAATATAAAAATAAACAAATTTCTTTTGTTAACCTGTACCATAAATTCAAACAAATTTGTTTTCTTACCCGTACATTACAAGTTCAAATTGATTTCATAAACTTGGGTAATCTGCTACTGTCTTGGAACAAATTTGATTTGTTAGGATAAGCATTCAATGCTCTACAACTGCTGATCTTAACAAAATACCCCCTTCTTGCCCTTTCGCACACTTACGTCAAACTTGTAAATTGGACCAAAGGTGAAATCAAACAAACTAGTGTAGATTGTCTCTGTTTAGACATGTCTGCCCTAATTACATTAATGTTCAAGGAATATCCCCTGGCACATAAAAACAGTTCAAGCAAGGAGCAGCTAGTATCCAAAAGAAGAGAAGATGTTGATACTACTTAACACTCCCAAGCATATATCACATCTTTACATCTTTAACTCTGTAAAAAGAGGGTCAACAGGGACCTGAACACTTCCAATCAGATAGCTTGCAGATACAGATAGACTGTATTATGCTCCTGGCACAGAAAAAAACTGTAAAACACTCCAACCTATAAACTACATGACATTGAAAATCACAGTTCAAGATTTTCTTTCACTGGTTAAAGGAGCAGCATAGACAGTATGGCTAAACTTTGATGTTAAAATGTAGAAAACTATCAGGGCAAATGTTGAATATGCTCCAAAGGTCCAGCAGTTCATGTTCCATGTAAACTAACATTGTTTCTTTGGATTACATACAAACCTAAGAATACAGACAGTTATTTCTACATGTCATTTCCACATAACCTTGATTACAAATCAGTCACTAGTAAAATTAATGTTTCAAATTGATTACTATAACCATGCTAATTAGTGTCCTGGAGACACCCAACATAAAACATCCAAGTTTACAAGCCAAGTGTCAATCTGCTGTGGTCTGGCTTCTCATTAAAGTAACATTAAAATGAACATAAATGTCCCAATGTCAGCATACTATCACTCTACCAGATATACTCTTGACTTTCTTTTTACCAACCAAATCCTTTTCTCTTCCACAATTTGGATGAAAAATCACTGACACCTCTGGTAGAGGTTCTCTGGTAAATTAAAAGCTTCTATAAATTAGAGGTATGTTTTGCCTCGGAGAGCCCCCGCAAGACAGCAGGGAATACACTCAAGGTAGTCCCTGATGCTTGTGATATACTGTCTCTGGGGGGAGAATATACGAGTAAAGCTTAACAACCTGGAGAGCTTTGGTGCGCTACTGAAAATCTTCTACCTTTAACGAGCTTCGTGATGTTTTAACCCTGCTTATAAACAAATTGACCAGAGCCATTCTGCCCTCTGGTCAACAGGTTAATTACTTCAGGAGAGAATTGGTTTTTTTTCCCGCTTTGCTTTGCCATGGACTCTTACCTCCAAGAATTTGATAAACGCAAGCTTTTGAGAGGCTTTTGTGATGAGTTCTTTGGCATGATCGAAATTGTTTGTGAAAGCTGTGTATGCATCCAATACTGGCTGCTTGGAGAACTGTAAGATAGAATGACAAGGAGAAAGAGAAAGTGAGAGAGAAGCATATATTTGAACCAGTTTTGTCAGGCCTTCATCTGCATCTGAAGGATCAAATCTTTCTTCATCTTTTACATAGAGCAATACACAAGCTGTTCAAACAATAAAGACCAGTCTTGTTTTGACGAGTGACATAAGAGGACTTATGAAAACTTCATATAAATAACAGGTTACATCTATCACAAATCACTTCTACGAATGGTGCTATTGGAATCTGGTAGGAAAGGGGCAGCTTTCTTTATGCCTAATGACAATAATTGCAGTCTGAAATGAAAAATTGCGGACATTAGTCTGTGCAAGTTGATGGCGTGGATCAGCGGTGGCACATACATAACATGAGCTATATAAAGCTAGTGCAATTACAGATTGTAACTGGTACGTGGAGACAGCTAGAAGAGGAAACTGAATGAGTTATAACACCTCATTTTTATTCTAAAACCAGATTGGAGAATACTTTCAGAGCATAATGGTTACCATGCAATGAGCTAATTGGGTATGACTGAACAGATGTGCTATACATGTCATTAACCAGGATCAACACATATTCAAACGATTTTCACGACTGGACACCGCGACACAATGAACCAGTCTGTTTTAACTCTAAGCTGCATGGTAGAGTATCGATCTCAACATATATTGCTCTCGCAGTTAATTTGTTTATGCCTTTGCTTCAGATCAAAACCTGATGCCTCAAAACTAAGTTACGATGGTTTCAATTGTACTTGAAGGAAGATATACTGAAATGCCACAGAAAATAACTCCATGACTTCCAATCATAAAGTCTTGAATGATAATTTTGCAATGTGCAAATATAATGGCAACAAATTTTTGCCAGGCTGCAAGTCCACATACATGTTGTCATTAATTTAAAAACCCACCCAACTTCTTTGACAGCATCGTTATCATTGATTGTTCATCAACCACCTCCCCCCTCTCCCCCACCCAATAACAAGAGCAATGAATTCCCACTATTTTCATACATCTATCCAACATGTAGTAAGACTCAATGACCTTGTGACTTGAGATGACACTGTACATGAACCATAAAAACACTCTCTGTCTTGGCACTGCCCAATTGTACAGAATAAGATGAACACGAACACAATTAAGGAAAAAACCAAAGGTGTACAAAATTATTCTGCTACAATTGTTACTATCACACAGTTTAAAAGGTCATCAGTAATGGTCCCAAATTTTAGTTATGCAAAAATCGCTAGAAGTTTTCCAAATTATTTTCCTATCTAGGCTCTGATAATCCATATCATTCCCAGCATATTTAGTGCATTATTAAAATAGACTAAAGTCTCTGTGTGGTTACAAATTATGTAAATTTTGGCATGGCAATAAAATGCTTGTTTGAAATTTGAGTGTGGATGACCAATATATGACCTTCTAGCATATCTGAGGGCGATACTGGTGACCTTTAATAGAGAGTAGAGACTGTGGATTAGAGGTTTCACAGAGAAAGCTGCTAAGTAAAACGGCTACACTGGTCTCCATGGTTACGATTGTCCAAGTTTTATGTTTAAAGACATTAACTGGTGTTTTGCATGCAATGATATATAATATCCAAAATTACTGTATAACCAATTTTTCACTTACTGCATTTGTAATTAAGTTGGCAATCTTCTGTACAGTGTGCTTGTTTTCAATGCCCATTTCCAACTGTTGCAGAAATGTCTCATGGTTTTGTAGAATCTCAGGAATTTTGTAAAATATAGAATCTACAATGCCTGCATCACATATCCCTGAACACTCAGTACTCTTCAGAGGTCTTTGGTATCTCTGAAAGAAAAATGGCCAGAAATAGAGAAAACTGTCAATAATATTGAATGCTTCACATTTAAGATCTATAAAATGAGCTAGGAAATGGGCGATGAAGTGATAAATCAGAAGTGGTGGTGGGCAGAAGGAAGGGAGGGGGGAGAGGTGGGTAGGGGAGGGGCATAGAAATGGAGGTCACTGGGTATCATTGTTAATGGGCACAAATTTTCTAGGTTTGGCACATCATAGGAATCATAGGATAGTGAAATTGAAGTGACCAGTAAAGTTTTATAGTGACTATCCAAACATAGCCTAGATGTTAAATGGATCACCCACAATTTAGTTTGCATTTGAAGCACATATCAATGCCTAGTATCATTATTGAAGTGAAGCACATATCAAAGCCCAGTAGCATTACTGAAGTGTCTAAGTTGTCTTTGTTTTGCTATTTCTAACTTAATGATGATTACAGATGACATTCATGTTTTTCATTGTTTTTAAGGTCTCCCTCCTTGTAACTTCCTCCGGAAGTTTCTTCTGGAAGCATTCTGCAAATAGGTCTTCCCTTGGGAATGGCAGGTTGGTAATTCATTCCTTTGCCTCGAATAAATGCCATCTTATGGAGGAAACCATGTTCTCCCTTCTTGAGGTCAAAAACCTTGTGGACAACCTAGCAAACTGATCGTGGGCAAGCCTCATCAAGAGTCCTAAAAGCAGCAACAGCTGACCTGCCTCATTCCTAGAGACCTGAGCATCATCTCTGGTAGTGGCTGTCATCAGAACCATCGCTACCAACATCATTATTGAGGTAAAACTTCATGCCCAACTGAGCCGAAACATCCATATCCACCAGGATCTCCTCCAATCTCTTCTGGGCCGGGTCTCTATAAATCTCTTAAAAATCACTTTTCCTTCGCCTCTTGAGGGATCAGTGGACGTCTTAACAGGCTCTACAGGGTGTCTTCAGGAATCCTCATAGCTCCGGGGAACGAGGAATAGACACTAACAAACCAGGCATGATCATACGAAAAAGCAACCATAACAACGTGCTTCCACTAAGCTAGAAGCAGGAGGCTTACAAGAGGAACAACAACATGTGGCAAAGAACCTTAATATAAAATACAATGAAATGGCCAGTATGGAGAAAAAGAAAGGTAGAAACTCACTAAACAAAAATCGGAAGAGTAACAGAAGAACAAATTAACATATACTGTACACACGTGACCCCCCCCCCCATACACAATATACACATATAAACTACGGGCGGAAAGGGCGGGAAAAATAGCGTTAGAAACCACAGAACTACTACCCCTGTCCCCAATACTCTGAACAAACTGGGAAGAGGGCTATCCCAAAACTCTCCCGAAACCTTTCCAAATGAAAACGATACTGATAAGGCTCGGCACAAAAGATATTCAGAACAAATTCCTTACATCCAATTAGGTGAAAAAAGACCTCATATTACACAGATCCGCACGAATTGGACGTCTAGGCACTTTTGGGTGGTAGAATGAGAAGGGCATTGACCGAAGAGGTCTGGTCATAGAGGGCGCAGTGTTAAAAGGTTACCAGTTTGTTCTAGGCAAGGTAGAATGAGTGCTAAGATTGTGGGGAGACAGGTAAGCAAGGACCAAAGTTAATACGCCCATTCTGATACAGAATAAACAGTATATAGAGCTACAACACAGCTCCGTGAACAAATTAATTTCATTGTCTATTCGGTATTCTTTCATTTCAGCAATTTTTCCAAGGTCTGTCCATGGGGTGGTTAATCAAATGATGACCTTATTTCTTGATGGGAAACCATAGCTCTCTTATGAAGTCGTCTCATTAACTGGCAGGTTTTATCCAACAAAAGAAACATAAATATGTAGTAGCTATTTACCTCATTATTAATCTCTAAACTTGTGGCTATCAATCAGTGGCTATAGTTTTGCTTTACTTTTATGTTCATCTCATTAAAGTGTATTTCATACATGTCCATTTCTTAATCACTAAACGCCATCTGAATCTCCATTCCTTCATAAACTATAAGCAACTAAGTTCACAATTCTCATTATTATAATCGCTTTGCAGAATACTACCAGAAAGTTATATAAGATCTGAATTTTTCATCCATATCGACTTGATTGTACGATCACTATCCAATGTGAACTACTGTTAGATCAATATTTGAATCAGCTATACAGCTATATATTTTTCTTCTAATTTTTGTCAGATTCTATTCGGTACATGGGAGTGTGATATATGTAGAGGAGACAGGGGTGAATGAAGTCAATGCCAGATATTAGGTTGTAAACCAATCAGTAAGAACTGATATATGCATGCGGAGGTTAGTATTCTAGGCCATCAGGATATGTGTTGGCTTAAATGTGTATGTGTTTTCATATAATGGTATGCACATAATTAAGACTTGAATATTCCTCACTGAGTCAGGAATGACCCTCTAAATTAATCTTAATTGTAAAACAAACACTTTAATGTCTCCCTCTGTGGTCTTAGAAACATGTTTTGTTCAGTTTAAAATTCCCAATTTTCTTTTTAATGGTATTGGGTGCTGGTGGCAATTCTTTCTATCATTCTTCCTTCCTTCTCTCCTTACATTTGAAGTCTTGAAGACTAAAGTTTGGTTAAGGGTAACATTTTCGATGACTTAATGAAAATAATGGATATATTACTTTAGCTTTCTTTTCTTGTTGATCATTTAGGGTATGAAATGTAACCTTCCTGGCTCTATGAGACTGCTCAAAGTAAAAATACAATTTATTATTATGGAATGACTGAGCTATCTTACTCTTTTGAGAGACAGATTGAAATGGCCCTGTACCATACATACCTTCTTCCTGTTGAACTTTATAAAGCCAATGATAATGCCGGATGCCAGAGATTTCCAACTGATAATTGTCATTACAATTTAGTATAATTTATGACCGTGAATCAATACATCACATTTACACATTTCCTGTTTTTGTTGCCTTCCTTGATGTAGATCTGATGATTTCTTAGGTTATTCAGACAGCCATTCAGTTTCCCCCTTTACATATAGTATAAGATCAAACAGGACTCAAAAAGAGTAAAATATGCAATATTATCACTAACAGCAAACAGAATTCCCAAATTTAACAGGGCCGATATTTTACTGCTGAAGGAAACACGTTTTTCTTGATCGCTTACCTGAGAAGTGAGTGTCTTAAAAACAGTCTGTCAAAAATATGTCAAAAGTGTTCCTCAGTCTTAAAAGAATCTCTTTAACACTCAACAGCTATATATCCTTGCATATAATTCTTAATTTCCTGTTATTCCTGTCAAAGCGCTCTCTCTCTCCAAGCTAAATCCGCTTGTGTACGACATCTTCCAAACTCAGTATTCCTAGTAGTATGTCCAAAAATCAATTCTAGTTGGGGCTTTCCAAGGATCAAGAGTTGCTTTTGCTATATTATAAATGGCTTTAAGACTCAATACATTCTAATTCCTGCCATTTGCAGTAAAGGTCAAGTCAATATTGAGTGGAAGGTTTAATCCAGACATGAAAATACGGGATCATCAATATCAGACATTGATATTTCAAATGAGTATATAGAACCTAGGGAATACATGCTAATAATAATGCTAACATTGAGCAATGTCTGGAACAATTCATTAAACATACCTGTCTATTATACTTCAGCTGAATAACCCCTGATTTCAAAACATAAGGCCACCCGGCTATTTGGCCAGTTTCAACAATATAATTGCCTTTTTAAAGGTTATCTGAATATTTTTTTTGGGGGGGGGAGGGTAACTTGGCAGTCATGCCAGTGAACTGCATAATAACAGGAATTTAGTACCAACCACAAAATTAACAATTAAACCAAGGCAAAAAGCTGCCTATTAGAAGGACAGGAATTGATACAGTAGCAAGTTTCACCAGGATGCTTAGAATATTTTCTTCTTTCATTATTCAAAAATAATTTTCCTTTGGACTATCCTTTCAATTGTTATGCAAACTATCTACTTGGTATGTAAATCACCATAGATGAAAGTTATCAATCATGTGTACATTACCAACTGATGTATTAAAGTTTATTTGGAGGAATTATTACCCCAGAAGAAATGTATTTAAACAGCTTCGTAATTTTGGCGTATATTAACCAAATGGATGTTAATTTCTTTCTTGTAGTTAAAAATGAATCTTGATTCACATCGCAACATTTCTTCACCCAGGCACTATATGCACTATATTAGTAGAGTAGGTTGTTGTTCATATGGAAATTTGTGGTAAATTACAAAACTTTTGACATTTTCTTCATGTAAATGAACCTGGCTTTTTAGTCAAGCTAATGAAATATTCCTCGAAGAGCGCTGAAGATAATTGATGAACATCAACTCCAAGAACTGTTTGCAACAGACAAGTTTTGTCCAAGATACTTTTGTGACATTGTATTGGCACTAATTTATGACATGACGCGATATCAGACATGATAAATGATAACTTATAGTTCTTTTCTAATTTATGAAACTTCAGAAAGGCAAGAATACAGAGAGTTGAGAGAGAGTAAAATGTGCTTGTTAATAATATCATTTGTACTTTATGAAATGATAAAATGTAATTTATAAGTGTGTTCCCTTCCCTAGCTAACTCAAGTAATAAAAGTATATTGAATGAAACTAAATATTGAGCTCTCCATTCATATCCACCTGTACTATACATGCTAGGAGTACCCACACTGATAATAGAACATAGATCTCTTTGTAAATATCGGTCTTCGGGGAATTGATTTTCTTTTGTAATATTTCTCTTTAGACATTATATACAATAATGTCAATGACCCTAAATGCAGGATGCTGAATGTACAGTCATTAACAATGTTAATTCCCAATGCTTTTATCATGTTGAGTTGTAGGCATGTGGAGTAATTACTAATGGCGTAATACTATAGGTCAAGTTTTCTGACCTTCAAATTTGTTCCATTATTTCTTGGAACCTATTTAGTTTCTGCCATTTTGTCAATCTCTTTTTCTTCTCTTGTAAACCGTGTCAGGAACTTTTCTGTCATCTTAACAATAACATTTATACCACTTTTGTTGAAAACTTAAACTGTGCTTGTAAAGGTCCTGAGACTGCTCATGTATGTATGCGCAATGTTTACATATGGGACAAATACGGCATAATATATCCTCCTATTAATACAAATATATACAAGTATTAATTTGAATACATACAAGTATTAATTTGAATATATACACGTATTAAATCAGACAACCGGCATGTCTTATAGCATGTCTTATAGCTTTCACAAGCGAGTTTCCAGAGTTATCACATTGTATCCTTGCCAGTTCAATAAATGAGAGATTGCAAAGTTAGTCTCTATTGACATGCATACACACAGGCCAAACGTACTTGATCTAGATAACAGCATGGCTTGTCCAACAGACAAGGAACAGTTTTTAAGAGAGTTCTCCCATTTATCACGGATAAATGTACACAGCAAGAGCAGAAATGTGTTTTCATGTATATTCCAATTAAACCATGCATACTGTATATTGGACTTAACCCCCACATGTATTCGAATTAATGCGCGGATATATTGGATTTAATACGCGTATATAATGTGTAATATTCTAATTAATGCGCGGATATATTTAAGCCTTATGATTGGCTTGTAATATACATGCGCATGTATTCGAATTAAAATGCGGATATATTCGAATTAAAATGCGGATATATTATGCGGTGTTTGTCCCACATGGCTTGCCATGTACATTTATTCCATCTCAAGCCTATAATATATATATAGATTATAGATTGTGATAAAGTACTCATAGTAATCAATCATTAATCCCTAAAGTGCAACTTTGTGTCTACTCTAGTCTTCTAAATTCTATGGGTTAATAATACAATGGTAGTAGAAATGGTGCCAGGGATTAAAACTTTACTCAGAAATAGTTGAGGGGATTCCAATTCAAGGTCTGGGTGTCAAATTCATGGCAGTGAGGAGGAGTCTACATGGCAGATGAGGTGTCCCTTGTTCAACATAACAGGAATTCATCACATAGTCTGAAGTCTTAACTTTAGAATCATATTTAATCCTAGGGTATCCTTTATGTTGTTTATATCACATTGCTAAGTGTTACACAAAACTGTGTCAAATTGCCCCAAAAATGCTACAATGAATAGCATGTGTTAAGCAAAGTTGAAGTTAATAGGACTTATTTGTTCCAGGAAGGCCATGATAAATTATTGAGTACAGTACTTCAAGTCCAAGATGTTTATAGCTATTGTTAGAACACACATGTGTACTACAGTCCAAGTACTCTGTGCAAGCAGAACATGAACAAACCAAATTGTTCACTGAATAATGATTTATATATAAATGCTAATAATTTATAAAATCACAAGTTCACCATTCATTAAACAGTAACGTTTGTATGTACAGTACCCTGCTATAATTCTAAGCAGTGTTTGAACCCAACCTGAATCTGTGTATGATGTCAGTCCTGACGTAATGCTCAGTTTTCTCATGTTGGGACTTCAAAATTGGAAACATCTAATTAGACATAAAATCATTATTGAATAGGCAGAGTGAAGTGCATGAGCTGCTAGTCAGATTCACTGACTCAACAAGAAGACAAGAGCACAATGGGCGAGTATTCCAAAACTTACTGGTTTGGTTATTTACGAGTGACAAGCTTACCTGTCTCCCCACAACCTTAGCACCTCGTTCTACCGTGCCTAGCATGAACTGGTAATCTTTTAACACTCTACGTGAACCGGCCGGACCCCCCCCCCCCGGTCTATGCCCTTCCTTCTCATTCTACCATCCAAAGTACCAACATCACACGTTTTGTTGTCCAGATTTCCTACAGTGATTTTCGTATGAAACTGGAACCTAGGTTCTTAGTCTTTTCCATAATTTGGAAGGTTGTGGGGAGACAGGTAAGCGAGAAACAAAGTAAATACTGTGGTTACTTACTTAGTGGAATACTAAAATGTTGTATGTCATCACCCAATATCATGGTTGATACAGTCTCACAGTACTGTATGAGCACGGAAGTGATTATCAGGATAACTTCCACGGTTGGAATGAGATACCACCTTCAAAGTCACGTTTTAGATTTCATTTGTCCTAAATGACCTTTGCTCTCCATCTAAGATTCTGAAGATATAGCACTTTTTGACAGATTTTCACATTTTTGACATCTACTGATGTCACGTTTTCACTTGCACCATAAGTCTATGACCTCAATACTCTGTGTAGAAACTGGGTCATAAATTTTGGCAAATATCGCAACAGTCAAATGATGTCCACAAAAGTTATCTTTGTCAGTGTAGCTTACACAATATAAGAATTTTGAAGAATGACCTTTGTCCTCCACCAAAACCATACTTGTTACATGTTGTACAAACAAGATACATGAACCGCCTTTATTCAAATTACGATTTTTATTACGATATTGAGCAATTCAGATGTTCTTGTTCTGACCCAACCAAATTTCCACCAATATCATGACTTTAATCCTCAACATGGAAACTGGGTCATAATTTTTGGCAGATATTATAGCAGTCAATGATGTGTACAAAAGTTTTCTTCTTCAGTAGGCATACACAATACATGAGAATATTGAAGAAATTACCTTTGACATCCACCAAAGCCTGTATATACTTGTTTCATCTCATACCAACAAATTTCTGGACAGGGTTTCTCCAAACTACAATATATGATCTTTTTAGAGTTTTGCGTACAGTATATATTGACCTCTTTTGACCTTAATTTATAGCTTTAATCCCCTGCAAATTTTCACCAATACCATGACCTCCACTCTGAGCATAGAGACTATAAGTCATGACTTTTGGCAAATATCTCAGCAGTTAATAATGTTCCAAAAGTATCCTTTACAATAGGCCTACAGAACATGAGAATATTAATAAAGGTCATTAGCATTTTGTGTCCCATAATTTCATTTAATGCATATTAATATTCACTTGAACTTAGTATCACTTCAAAATATGATTGCAATTTCCTCCTGCACGGTTCCAGCAAATATGACTATTAATCAGTAAAATAAATCAATAATTCCACTTGATTCTAAAAACTTGGTTACCATACACTTTCATGTAAATTATACAGCAAATTTCATCAGAAATCTAGAAAATGTTACTCTACTTTCTTGACATTATTTTAAACAAAACAAATACCTACTTAATTAAGTTAATGAATTGTGTAGCACAGCATAGGATAGAAAATTGACCAAAAATTTATAAGAAATTGTATTTTATAATACATATATACAATAAATTTATTGAACTTAATGGAAAAAATCCAGAGCGGTAAAAATTACTTACCTTAATTAATGCCTCCAGGCACTGTACATAAGACTTTTCTGTTTCCAATAGTGTGGTCATGACATGTTGCTTCAAATTCTGTCAAAGATAATTAGAGAATGAATGCATCAAAGGATGGTAAAATTGAGTATCATTGCAATTAATTGCATCCTCCTAACAGGTGCAGGATTAAAAATTGACTTGTTCCATCTCCCATGTATTTCAAGAATTCCCAAATATCTTTTTTAAATCCTCTCAAAGGAACTGGTAATGCGCATGGTGGAAAGGGTAGACTATAAATTATTTCCTGTAAGATTGTAGTATACAACAGTAAATCCTCAGCTACCGTTAACACAAAATCCAAAGGCAAAAAATCCAATCCAAAATATGCGTGCAGGCACTTTGGATGGTAGAATGAGAAGGAAGGGCGGGTCATAGAGGGCGCACAGTGATAAAAGGTTACCACGACAGTCTAGGCACGGTAAAATGAGGTGCTAAGGTTGTGAGAGACAGGTAAGCGATGAGCAAAGTAAATTACAACAGTACTGTAGGCTTTACTGGATCTGACAATCTGCTAGCAAAATTTCCAGCCAGCAGTCCCAAAAAGAGTAATACTATTTGAAAATTCTCTTTTCAGAGAACAATATTTCAATTCGGTTATTTTCATAAATAATACATACTTGGATGAAAGGAGCCATTATAAGTTGGATATTTCTCAAACTGAAGATATTTCTAGTAGGTCTACTCGATTTGAAGAAATCAAAGCTTCTCCTAAGATAAGTTTCTTTCACTAATGTCAAAGAGGCTTCAAGGAGTAATTGGCGATGAACTTTTTACCTTTGGTGGGGTCCATAATTATTAACAAAAAAATATTACGGAAGTAAAAAATGAAAACTTTTGTTTTTGTTTTATGTTTATTTTCCAACCTTGAAGTAACTACCTACAAGGTAATTAAAAGGGAAAACCAACATGAAGATTCCAATTGAACTGTTGTTTCCTTTCAAATTTTATGATTTCCTTAGTTAGGTAAAAACCTTTGTATAAGAAGAATGAAAATGGCTTCCAGGAAGCAATGTTTGAGTTGATTTGATAGCTGGCCTATTTTTTCTGCTATTCGATAGTAAAATCCCATTTATATGTTGTTCACTAACTTCACTTCTAGAAACATGTTTACAACCTCATCATTGTGAAGAAAGTATATTTGTGCCATTTCCAAATATCTGAAGAAAAGTTTTCTCAAATAACAATGAAAAGAGCCAATATTCTTTGATAGTAAAACGTATGTTAATAGACTATATTTTCAGGTAGTGCTGAACTAATATAGTTGCTATCGGCTTTTGCGGATAACGGATATTTCAAGCCCACTATTGGCCTTCACCGATCTGTTACCAATGAAATAAAAGGAATGACAAAAATATAGGCTAACATTTGCCAACATCTGTGTTAAGTCCCTCTTTATTTCCATCAGTGCATCCTTGCTCATTCAGTGTTGTTTCTTAAACACTGCATTCAATCCATGACTGAATTCTAATAAAAAATATAAACGATTTGTTTTATTTTAATTCTTTCCTTAAGTTTTGTTTGCAGTAAGACTGCACAATTTGATGGTAGTCCTACACAATTATAGACTTCCATATATATTACTTGTTATAAGAAGCATTGCTCTAGTTATAAATTGTTCTTATATTACGGTTATTTCTGTATCCCTATTCTTAGCTATATAGGTAACGAGGTCGAAGGAAGGTAGAAACACCATCAAGTGCGTGACCTGTTCTCTTTCGCGAGGCTTCACAAATCCTGTGGCTTCTGGTACCACTGGCCAGACTGGTCTATGACCAGTTTGCAGGGTCGCGGTCTGGTCGGTGGAATCCTGCTGGCGTAACGTTCCAGCAGCGATGAACTGACCGGCAGGCAAGTCCAGATAAAAGACTGGCTACCCAACCCATCCAGGGGGAGGACCTCTTCCGTGGTCACCAAGAGCTAGACCGTTCTGACACACTAGCCAAGTCAGGCAGAACTGCGCAGGCCCGACAGAGAGCAAAAGCCGTACAGACACTTAGATCAACCGAGGGGCAGAGCGCAACAAGCTTTTATCTTCGGGAATGGTAAAATTCGGAAGCAAGAGATAGTGTGCGGTGACCCGTTACGGGGGTCACCAAGGGCCAAATGCAATAATTATACCAGTGGCATCTTGGTAGACTAGGAAAGTACGTAAGTGTGGAATGAGACAGGTAAGAGAGGAGTGAAGTAAATACTGTTAATGCATGCATGCTGATAATCAGAGCAATGCTAATTCCAAGTACCGTATCTTTTCTTTCATGGTGGAGTATACAACCAAACTGTAGCAATTGCTACATAAATGACGCAAAACTGCAGTTGGAAATAGAGGGGGACAGTTTGACATAGAGTTACACTGGACTGTCCCATTAGTTGTCATGTCTGTGCACATTTGAGACAAACTACCCTTTAAAGCAGCATTTTGCGTCCTTTTCTATGATATTTCTCAACCTCACTGACTCCACTATGCCATAACGACAT
>KN888144.1:43161-57968 GCA_000934455.1 Apostichopus parvimensis | reverse complement strand
TGTTGGCAGGGAAAAACTTGGCTGATATCTTAGTTTGCTGTTTTGTGATTGATATATGTAAAAAACTTGATGGACATGTCAAAAAAGTAGAAAACAGCGACCAAACGCAAAATGCTGCTTTAAAAGAAAACACCCTTATAAGTCATACATTCATGAATTAATGTTGTTGCATGCCTGGATGCTAGAAAACCTAATTTGCTGTATGGAGTGTCAGAAAGGGAAAACAAACCAAACTTTAAAACAAAAACAAAACCCTCCTTGATAATATTCATGAACTTGAAGTGACACAAGTCATCAGTACTGTATGACACACACATTACAGCTAGGGGAATGTCTTGTTTATCTGCCCTATGATTTTTACTTCGTGCATATGAGGTTTAGGCTCACGATACGGTTTATTGATCTGCAGCGACAGATAAACAAGTCTCCAAATGTGTTGCACAGCTGCTTATAGACTGCACATGGCCTTGCTACTCAACAAATGTTATTATAATACAACCTCAAGCAAAATATTTTCAATACCAATGGTCTAACTTCAATATTTTATAATTTTTCAGGTTGCAAAATTTTATTTCTTTAAGTACATACATTTCATGTACAAGTGACACAGAAGATACATTTTAGTTTTGAAGAACACTATCATATGTACTGAATGTTGTTCACACAAATTGAGAGGTACCCATTAGTAGGATGAAATGATAAGAAAAACCTTTGAACCCACTTAAAATTAATTACAGTGAAATTACTGCAGGAAATGATACGAGCACTTAATACTGCGGTTTTAATAATTATATATGTCCTTTCAAGTCACGTACAGAAGCCCCAAGATGCACTGCACACCCACAAAAACAAACCAAGTTTAACATTTAAATTTTGCTCCAAGTACCAAAGCCACCCTGGATGTTATTTTCCACATGTCATTTCTATATATACATGGTCATCAACCAAATTCATGGAAACACAATTTACAGAAAGCAATTAATTGACATTTTAGTAATTTCTCTTTTAACTTCAGAAGCCAGAATTTTTTGTTTCATTGCTACTGTAACATGTGGAAAATGCCAAATGTCAAAATAAAAGATCAGGGTATAAAGCTGTCTGTAGACTTGAAAAGAACGAGTCCTTGGGAGAGAATTTGCGTTTTACATAAAATATATGATATTTGTTGTTCAGAGTGTGTAACTACTGTAGTGTTCTCATTTTGTACTATCTTTGACTTCACATAAAATGGAACAAATGGCTAGTCTACTGGCATTTATCTAATATATTGTGGTATTGGAAAAATTCTAAGACAAAGTTATCTAAACAAGTTGAAGTTAAAAAAAAAAAGGTCAACCACAAGCTTCAATTTATATTCACTGGCATAATTAGCTGATATTGTCTGTGATCTGGAAGAAGAAGAAACCTGACAACATTAGGATTAATTCCTAGAAAAGCTTTGAAAAGAGTTTAAATTAGGCATATTCTTGGAATCAAAACTTCCTCAGGACAAAAACATGATTATCTTTGAGAAATAAATTCTGTTTCTTAATTAATACCTGTTTTCCCCCTACCTCGTTCTTTCTTTACCTTTATTTCATATATTTATCCTCACTTTCCAGGTAATAAACAACATTCTGGATTTAAGGACTGTTGATATCAATTAGTCCTTCAATTATTAAAAAACACTGAACATTGCATGTCTGTGCACGGTCCAAATGTTATAGATGTCTTCAGGCAGAACAGCATTCTTTGAATAACATAAACCCCAAAAGTAGGCCTACTATTTTCGAATATGGAAATATGGGAAAGGTCAATTGGGGATTTGATGACTATTCTAGTTAAAAAATAAATAAAAATTAAAAAAAAAAAAAAAAAATCAAATTTAGCAGGGAAGAAGGAGAAACAAAGATAGGGAGGTACATAACAAATTAGACACTTGTCTCAGTGACAGTAAAATGCTTGCTGAGGGTTGAACATTCATGGGTAAGGTCAATTTGACATTTTAAATTTCACAGAACAACACTGCTGACCTTTAAATACTGACATTTTCTGATGAGAATATACATGTATGGGGACACTTTAAAAGTGTTGTTTACCATCTCAAGGAGGGTGCAAATATGAAACCATTTTGAAAATGTTGTACAAAGTTAACTGTGTCCTGAGGGTCATGAGGCCGTCAAACAAAGTGGTTAATTTAAACTAATATTTGTCTTGTTGTTTCATTACCGCAGACTGGTTTAGTTTGATGTCAACCTGCAGAGATTGTAATAACTGGTTTAGTTTGATGTCAGCCTGCAGAGATTGTAATAAATAATTATAACATTCAATAACATCCATTTTCTAGTACGTCTTCATTCACTGTTAAGGACAAGATTATGAGCCATGATTTCCTTAATAACAAAATAGTTGACTAAAAGGAAAACCTTTTCTATTCAAAAAAAAAAAAAATAGTGAAAGAAAAGTTGTCAAATTATATCAATGCATATATTCAATTTTTCATATCACTTTACTGAATTTAAAAACGTGTCCTTTTGAACTAACAATTTTACTTTAATTCAGGTTTTTTTTTTTTTCCCTCTTTGTCTTCTTTTTTTTTCCTGTTTTTTTTTTCCCCTTCCCCACAATGCAAGTAGGCTCCAGTATGAAAGCTAGACACAAAAACATGTACAGTACATCAATTTTATATCTAAAGAAAGACTCCGATCAAGGAATACAGTAGGTGATTACTGCATCACTCCTGAGCATGGAAGTGGGGAAGGAAGTGAGAGAGGAAGTATGCTAGAAAAGTGGGGGCGGTAGATTTGGTAATCATTAATAGCACACAAGTGTGACACAAATTACAAGATCGTTGGGCTTCTCCCTTCCTTAAATATCACTTGGGCAATGTAAATATATATACTTTCTCAAGGAGCTAAATATATGTCAAGACAGTAAACTAATGAAGCAAATTAAGGAATGTAATATATCTTCATGCAATTTGAGTATATTGCTTGTACATTGCAAAACACAACATGATTCTTTATCATTTACAGTCAGTATCTCCTCACAATGGAGAGTTCTGCCTGCTTGAGATCTATCATCACTCTTCAAAGTTGTTGACAAAAAAAGGCACTGGTCAAAAACATTCAAAGTGATGAGTTCGAGATAAGTAGAGCATGAAAACTGAATGGACCCAAACAATAATGTACCAAGCATAGTTTGATTTTAACATTTTAAAAGAGTCCTTCACAATAGTCCTTTGTAGTGGTCCTCTCGATGCTGGAAGGGTATATACACACCTGTCACACTGTTGGCCACCTATGGACAATGGATGAAGGAAAGAACCCTTTTTTCCCTGTGACAGATGAAAAAGGCAAACTATTTTGTCTACAAAACACCTAGAAGAGTTTCTAGCATTCCCTACATTCCTATATACTGTTACAGCTCTGACAAGGTTTTGCTCTGAGGGGAAAGAATTACAACACTAGCATCTAAAGCAATAATAACAACAAATCTTCAAGTTTCACAGAAAGTTCAGTGGTGGCAATAACCGGCATTCCAGGCATAACACTTGATTGGCATCCAGGAAGCATAGGTGGTGTATTGTTGTTGTTGAAAGAAAACTGGAGTTGTTGCAGACTGCATGAGCAGTACAAATGATATTGTGATTGTTGTGATTTATTATAAGATGAGTTTCTCTAAGAACAACACCAAGTTAAAATTTGTCATGACCATTAAAATTGTAAGATTCCAACAGTCTGAATTTTTTATGACTGGGATCACACTACTCCATAGCAGAAAACAAGCGGTGAAGCGAGGTCATTCAGAATTTCTGTGAATTACTCCTATGCTGAAAGTGAAACTGGAAGTATACAGCAAAATAAGTGATAAATCTGCACTTTTATTAACTAACAATCAAGTTTCATAAATTCAGGTACAATTGAGACAGAGACCCCACGTGAACTTTGGGAAATTTTGGTGTTTCTAAGAAAAGTAAACAAATGCACGCAGGTTTGAATGGCATATATGACTTTGTCAAAAATTCTAAATTCATTTGGTAAATTGTTCCTTGTTTGTGTTGGCTTCTTACAAATGAGTTAATATCCGGGTACTTAAATACATGTATAAATTTTGTGTCCGACAAAAGTAATGATGTAATTCAGTTTAAAACCTTGAATGCTTATTTCAACATTCCTGATAATTTTGGTGTACAAAAGTCAACAAAATAGCAGATTTCTAGGTATCTGCTTTTTCGTTAAAGAACAGCCCACTGATTTTCATATTGATAACCCAAAAATAAAATACAGCACTTCATGTCACAACTGTATTTGTAAGTAGTACTGTTAAATTTTTGACCTGTGGTAAGTTTCAAATGTCATTGTCCCTCAACCTGTACATCCGACATGCTTTGGTATAGTGTTCTTTCTTTGTGTGTATTTTTTAGGCTATCATTAATATGGAATAACTCTGGACTATTCTTTTTTTAACTATTCACAAAAGGTACAACCAGACTGTATCACACTCAACACTTCAAATGTGCAACTTAAAGGGACAGGGAGGGAAGTACTTACTTGCCATAAATTCTTTTAAGAAGAAAAAAAGGGGCTTTTTGTACTCACTACAGTAGTTAATCTATGTACTACATATGAAGCTCATCCATGAAGCTTTAGTTTAGAGTTATCATGATTACAAGGTTTTCAGATGTCCACCTTTGGTGACCTCCAAAGAAATGATAGGATTATTGTTCTCATTAAAATGGATCCACATATGAACGAACTTCATCCACAAGTAAGAATTTTACAGTTATATATCTCTTTTATAACATTTTCAGACTCCCACTGACCTCAAATGAACTTTGACCTCTACAAAAAAATTGGATTCTTGTACTTCCCTTGAAACATCTACAAACCAAGTTAACAATTTCCTTGAGTTTACAAATGTTTCCAGTATTTGATTTCTCATAATCTCACGTGACCTTTGACCTCCACAAAAATAAGAAGGTTTTTGCACTCACTTTGATGGATCTACCTGGCATCATGTTTAAAGGCTCGGGTCATATCACACGCAGGAACATGGGTGCCCACACACCAATGATGGTTACAGTCTGCCTATAAAGGCAAGTCTAAAAAGACCTTTATAGAAAACACTTTGTAAACATGTGCTATACTATGCTGGTGCGATATGTTCTAATATAAGAAAATGTTCAATTCACAGACAAGAATTACTGTCTACATTGCTAGCAAATTTAAAAAAAAGAAGAATGCTGAGAACTTAACTGGGGGGGGGGGCAGACTGGTCATGTATAGAGGGCGTACAGTGCTAAAAGATTATCAGTTCACTCTAGATACGGTAAAGCCAGAGTGCTGAGGTTGTGAGGAGACAGGTAAGCAAGGAACAAAATAAATATTAAAGCTATTGCTTTGTTTCAACAGGAAACTTTATGTTTAATCACTATTCCCTACTTCAACTTGGGTGGGAAAAGGTACCAGGCTGTGTTTAAGGTAATCCTGTGTATCGGCATCTGCATTAATGTACCACCTGCTTGTATTAACATGCAACACAAAGTGCAGCTCTTTAATTGAGATATTATAGATGATGAAAGTAGTTCAAAGAAGATAGGTAGATGGAATAAATAAACTACACTCATGAAAGAAGATCTAGAAAAGGGATTGAAAAGAAATTACCCGAAGACAGGATCAGGAGTGAACATTTCATGCAACAAAACTGACAATGCCTCTCTAAATTACAAACTGTCTATCAAGTTGTGGTAAAGTTCATCCATATTTGTGGTCATTCAATTTACAGGTGAAGAGATTTTTCTACCAGCAGGGGAGAATACTTAAGCAGTATGCATACAGGGAACCGCCAAAGTCACTTTGTTTTGTTATGTATGCAGAGTTGCAGCTTTAGAGAGTTTTAAAAGCATCTCTCTACATCTGATGGGCCGTTTTACCAAATCTGTTGAGTATTTCTCGATCAAACTAAGACAATTTTGTACATCTTTTTCATCACATCATGCACAATTCATTGCATTGTGGTCCTCAACATCTCACCACAAGTATACTTTTTCAAGTATACTGTTGTATATTAAACCACATGTATGAATCAAATTGTTCAATACATATGACTCATACTTTATTGTTTGCAAAGAAGCTTCATTAATCAAGCTAATGGCCCACAATGTTGAGATTTTTGTAAATTATGGAGGATTAAAATAGATTAAAACCAACTCCAAAGGCTTCTTTTGGGAATAAAAACTTGATACTCTCTGGGATTACTTTAGTGTTCAAATTTTGTGTGGCAGGTTTGTAGGCGCTGAATTTTGTCTCTGATAGAACACTTTACTGCCTGTGTATACGCTACGAAAATGGCGTAACGAAACCAACCCACAAGTTGAAACGAGAGAGCGACAGAGAGAGGGTAAAGACGGAAAACAATTATAAAAGCATGTCAACATATGAAAACAAGATGTAAACAAGAACATGAAAAAACGATACCCCCGATAGCGTGTGTGCTAAAAAAAAGGCGGGAATCTAACGAAGCAGTTCGCGGAACTGCTATCCCGTAACGCTCGCGGAGGAAACCTAGAGCGTAAGTCACTCTAAACAAAAACAGTCCCCAAAAACCTCACTCAAACAAGAAAAGGATACTTATCAGGCTGTTGAAAGACTGTAAACTCCTTAATAGTCCAAGGAAGAAAATTTCCAAACCCTTAGTTACCAAAAAAGGATGAATTCTGAAGGAAGAGAAATCCACTCGAAAATACACATGTATATCTAAGACACTTTGAATGGTAGAATGAGAAGGGCAATGACCGGAGGGACCGGTCATAGAGGGCACACAGTGTAATAAAGGTTACCAGGATATTCTAGGCACGGTAGAACGGGTGCTGAGGTTGTGAGAAGACAGGTAAGCGAGGAGCGAAGTATATACAAGAACTTCTACAAAACATCTTTGCAATTGTACAGGAATGTCACCAATGTGCTATGCGATATCAGATAAATTATTCCCCTACTCTACAGTATACGCTGGTTTAATACATTAGAAGTGCCATTTAATCATGGCTAATGAAAACAGAACATATTTAATTAAATATTATACCAGGTATAGAAAGGAAAGTGAGTTTTGTTGATAGGAGACAGAGAAAGACCATGCAGGGAAGTAAATTCTATGAACTTGTATTGTCACATAGGGACTATTTAGATCTAAACTAACAAACACCAGGCTGCTTTTATGCTATTAGCTGAAGTAAACAAACTAATTAAACCGCATATATGGCAATTGAAAGTCACTGCATCAAGCAATAAACAACCTGGATATTAATGCATGATTTGTGAACAGTGTTTGACAAGCTGTAATCCTTTATATTTTATTCTACAGTAAATGGTTTTGCTGTTTCATATTCTAGCAGATTACCAAGGAGAGTAGTACAAGGTCACACTTCTGTACAGGAGTAAAGAGTTTACTTTACAAGTATTGTATCTTACGACTGAAGGAGGTTCAGTGACAGGCTCAATGGTTTATACGACAAGCTCTAAATACTCACAAAGTTGTTGATTTGAGTATTTACACATGATGATACTTACCTGCTTTCTCCACTAACACATTTATTTTCTAATATCTAGATCTACCCAACGTGCAAGTTCCAAAACTCGTAAGAAACAGGTGAAATTTGTCACGTAAAAAGTCGCTAACAAAAACGTGTAGTTTCTTCCTACATGTACAGTAAGTGGTAAATTCTAAAGGAGGTGTAAGTGGGCAGTACCCAGGGAGCAAGGGTGCAGTGCTGAAATGTTCCAGAGTGTAGTTGGGAAAGTGCAGATGTGGAGTGGGAGACAGGTAAGATTGGAGAGAAGTGCATGTATTGGTACCACTGTGGTCCTACCGAACCACTTCTTTGTCACTACCGGCCACCCACCCACTAACTGTTTCCTTTGAATGTACCATTCTGAACAACCATAATGGTCTGTGTTACAACATATTTTCACTGTTTCGAATCTGTTTGGCCTTGCAGGGTCTTCTATATGATTTTTGAAATACAGTGAGTTCATGGTATAAAGACATTGTTATTATGAGACCCATTTACATGTTAAATTTACTAACCATTTTGCTTAAAATTGTCGTCTTTGAGGTTTGGATAAACCACCTTCCAGTTCAAAAATTACAGCTATTTGATATATATTTTACTATCTGATTATCAATCTGATGATATTACTACACCCCATCTTTACATCATTGAAAGAATTCCAACAAATCAAACAGTCTTACAAAATGTTTCAAAACATGTGTAAAGCTTGGGATCCATACCTAGACACAACGCATGAAAAGATCATAAAAGTTCTATACAATCTGGACAGAACTACTAGACTAAAGCAAAACTTACAGTATATGGCAATGTACAGCTTCCTGTCAGGCATCTTCTTGTCTGTTACTCTCATAGCCTTTAGCAGCAGCATACCTCAGGTTACATGTTTAAGTGAATCACTCTCGGAATATGAGAATCACCTCTGTGGTAATGTTACAACAGCTCAGAAGAGCCAGTTAACAAAAAACTTAAAGCAGCATTTTGCGTTGAGTCGCCGTTTTTCCTCAATTTTTCCGTGTCTATCAAGTTTTTATCATAATACAATCACAAAAGACAAAACTAAGACTTTCTCATACTTTTTCCCCATAGCGAACGTTAATTAGCAAGTAATTTAAAAGGCTTTTACATGATTCTGAGATGAGTGTCTCCATGACACATCGAATCATTTAGTATTTATCACATGCAGCTCTACAAAACCGCCTATTCAAATTCAACCAATCAGTGAAGAGATGTTTATGTATGACTTGGCGCTAAAAATAGACTCATTCATTGGCATGGTAATCCCTCAGCGTCGGTAAGCGGTATTACAGTGAGTAAAGTGTACACACACGTAAGCCTACTGTACTGTAGTAGCAAAGTATTTAGTGTCGTTTTTCAAGAGAGGAAACTAACGGGTCCGGAAACTAACGGCCCCCATTGCGCTACACTCATAGCTACATTGCTTTTAGTGCACAATGCACAGCGTGTACATAACGTTATTCAGGCCTAACCAGTGTAAGTCACACACTAATAAGTCTGATTGTACTACAGTAACTAGCCTATGAAACACCGAGTAGAGTGATACAATATCGTTCTCGCGAATGTTACGTACCGATCGAGTTCTTCCTGGTTCCATGACTTTCTCTCTTATGTATCCTTGCTGCTTTATTTTCGCGGAGTGACGAATTTTCTTTGGGTTTGTAGGGCATCTTATGCAATGAGATATGGCGTAACTGTCCCTTCACGCAGTACGTACATCTCTACAGCTGATTTTTGTTTACTGTTTACCTTGTCCGTTATACATATTCACAAGGTTCCTATAAGTGGGAGGAGTCTATCGAAGTCAAAGATTCAAAATACGAAAATCAGAAAATGTCATATTTTTTGCACTTTTCGGGAATAGTTTGAGTTGAAACTTTACAGTTAGCTTAGTTTACGTCATTGGTATAGTATCCTAGTATTGGAAAATCTCGAAAATCAACGCAAATTGCTGCTTTAAAGGAGAGTAGCTCTCATCAGATTTGTGAAGCTCCTTAAAAAGAACTTGACACAGGCTTTCATGGGATAGTCACAGAAAGTGCAAAGTCATGGTTATGTTACATAAATGTAGCAATCTCAATTTTTCCGGCATATTGAGAGATGAAGGCCAAAGGTTGAGTTAAATGTCCTTCATCATTGCCCTAAGTTCTACTGCCAGAAGCGAAAGTGGATGAAAAGTCACTGACCTGGGGCAAAAACATGTTAGTACCATTATCCTCTTAGAGAGTAATTGGAGGTAGGCCTACAGTGTAAGAATGTCACCAGTTTGTAGGCTAGGTATATTGGAGTGCTGATGTATTAGAGACAGGTAAGAGAGGAATTAAGTAAATACAGGGAATAATTTATCCAGTATCTCATCGCAAAATGCTATACAATATGCGACAATATAGCAGTTCTATCCACAGTAAAATTAGAAAAATTCAGAGACTTCAAACATGCTTCACAAGATTTGAACACTACACAAGATTTGAACACTACAGTATTCCCTGAAATACTCCATTTCATGTCTGCAGTTTTATTTCCTGATTGAAGTCGTCATAAGTCAGACTGAACTAAAGTTAATTAATGCTTGTCTAGCTGACCTTTAAAAAGTGGTAACACATTTATAGAAACCCTCTTCTACGTTACCAGCAACTACATCTTTTCTGAAAATGTAATAAATCTTTCTGGAAATGCAATGAACGTTTCTGGATGTTAGATTTGGAAGAAAAACTGTAAACCAGTTACTGCTTGTTGTTATGTGTATCTAGGTAGTTTGGAGTGCATATATCTCTATTGCAGACAGGTAAGAGTAGTGAGAGACATTAACAACTGAGAACTCACTGAGGGATCCCTCTAGACTGATACCCATTCTGTAGGTTTGCTAAAAGCCATATGTAGTGAGTTAGTTTCATTGAAACATTAAATGTTGAAAACCAAGAATACAAGAGGCATCTATACCTACCAATCTAATGTATAGGTTTTTAGCTTTTGACCAATGACATTGACCTCATCTGACCTTTGACTGCCACCAAATATAACAGAAAGCTTGTACTCACTAATGGGTGATCTGATTCTTCCGACTAGTAACCATGATCACAGGCTTGTGATTCTGATCATGAATGCTTTCAAATGGGTTTTTGGCCCGTGACCTGTTAACACGCTCGGCATCAGACCGTGATCTGATCATGAACACGTTATCCCATTTGAACACTGTGTTTGTCTACTTAGTGAATGAATATTTTTACAGCCAATGCGCAATTTATGCTGCATTAATGCTTCAGATTTGAGCAAATCATATAATGACACATTCATGATATTACTGTATGTACTTGCTTCAAGCATATTCATGACATAACAATGTGATGAGATGAAGACACAGGTCATACGATAAAGGCATACCGCTACTATTATCTAGCTAGCAAAATATTTCACTCAGTATTGTTGTTATTGCTTGTCTCCACTCTCCCTACAGTGTCTAGTTAAAATAACCTTGAAAGACAAATTATTAATTACACCAATATGCACATTGAAGGATGATGTGTTTCCAGCTATCAACAGTAATTTAAAAATTTCATAATCGGTGGCGATGGAGGAAAAAGTGATAAGAAGTGAACAAAAAATTACTTTCTAGAGAGCAAATTCCTGTCTGGCAGTGATGATCATCTAATTACTTGCGGGGTTTTGAAAGGCAGTAGTACTTCATGGCCATGTTTCACATGCACCATCTGTGACTGTGATTTTTGTTCAGGGTTAGAAGAAGCTCATCAAACTGTGTTATGTTGTACATGATGATATGTTGTCTACTACTGTTAACTTAGTGAGAGCTAGAGAGATGATGATGCCTTTGACAGGTACACAAAACATCCGAGGTATGCTCACAATTCACGGTTCACTCTTTGGGTAGCCTGTATAATAGCTGATTGCAACAATGTAGTAGTACTTTTGAAAAACAGACATGCACTGGCAGTAGTATATATAATATACTATGTATAGAATCTTTAAAGGAATGTACTGCAGTTGAGAGAGAAAGCTTAAAAGAAAAATATAAAACCTCCAGGCTTTAGAGATCTGCAAGTGGTTTAAGGACTTGAGAGGTCAAAATCGATACATAAAGTGATGACCCATCTGATAGTAACAGAGTTTGTCAGAAAATCACAAGATAATATTTCCACTCACACTGTTCAGTTATTCTCCACCTCCCAGCCCCTCCAGCACAAATTCAGTTGGGACTACCACAAGATATTAAAGCACATTTGTTGTTTTGACATTGATTAATTTTCTACAATATTGCATACTAAATTTCCCATGGCAATGTAAGCCATTAGCTTGCATGGTTCAACTTTCCTTTTACATCAAGTAAAAAGTTGAACATCTTGGCATTTTTTTCAATTTGCATTTTTCTCGCACTAATACTAGTGTGAAAATTGAGCAATTGAAATGTCGTGCCGACACTTATACATTCAAAATTAAAGTACTCCCTCATAAAACTTTGTTTTCTGGAGAGAAAAAAAAAAGCTAGGTGGACGGCTCAGTTTGATCAATTGCAATCTTAGTTTGAGTGTTACTCAGACTGGCAAAATTTCTTACCAAACTGTTAAGTGTTTGCATACTGTAGCAAATGTTTAACATGTTCATACGTGTAACTGCACTATCTAAACATTAAGCTGTATTTACGATAAATTCAATGTATCCAAACCACTCTGCAATCTTATAACTGAATAAGAGACTTCACTTAAGAACAGCTTTTTGAGTTGAAATCGATAAATAATTTCAAATTTTCAGTACTAGTTCACAGTAAAATCCCATAAGTAACTCAATAGTTGTTTAGCAAAGTTTCAATAAAAGTAGTATGGAAAATTTACTTTTGCATGTATTTTATGCTACATAAACTATAAATGTTTCCAGCACACAAAAAGATTGAGGAATGAATAAAATTCATAGATCTTCACTCAACAACATTCCTTTGCTGCAACTCTACAAGCTTAGTCGGAGTGTATAGCCTAGTGGTTAACGCCGGCATCTCCCAGTCATGAGATCCCCGGTTCGATTCCCGCCGACAGCAATGTGTGTCGTCTTGCAAGGGTGTTGTTCAATAACAACTTCCCGACATGGACGTTAAATGGATGTGTGCCGAGAGATTGGCTTCGGTCAGCTTGCGAGTCTATAAGCCTCCATGGCTTCTTTCGCGAGTTCCTGCTTGCGGGAAGATCACATATACATACATACATACATAGTCTTAGTTTGGTTCAATCATATCTTATAAGAAATACTTAAATCTTTGGAGAAAAAAAATTCTGACCAAACTCAAAGCTACTTTAAAACAGAAACCTAGTAGCCTACTGTTTATTGCTTTGAATTGTTTAATTTCCAACAGAATTTGAAAGTAACCCATTCCCATTCATGGCTATAATTACAAAATAATTTGCTTTACTTTGAACAATATTAATTTATTTCTACTTTGAATAGAGATTTTTTTTATCGTCGTTCAACTTCTCAAACTTCTTCATCTATATACTGGTCAAGAATGACTATATGCCTTACCTCTACTGACTACAATTACAAAATAATTTGCTTAACTTTGATATTAATTTATTTCTACTTTGAATAGAGATTTTTTTATCGTCATTCAACTTCTCAAACTTCTTCATCTATATACTGGTCAAGAATGACTATATGCCTTACCTCAACTGAACTATCTCCTGTGAATACTCATCTTAGAAGTGCAATGTTTGGCATCAAAGATGATGGGACCATAAATCACCCCATTGCCAGCTACAGGCTCATCCCTGATTCCCATCTCCTGCTTGCATATTCTTGATTTGTACCTCGTCCACATTAATAGTGGTGACTAAAAATCTACATTCCATTTGCTAATGAGCACTTACTGATATTTCCAGCATCACGACAATCCACCGAGCTTGATAAGCTCAAGGAAGAAACTCGAGTGGCCAGACATGCAGGCACAGGAAAAGTGTAGTCAGAAAGCCAAAAGGTTCAATACTAACTAATTATGATATATGCCAGATATTTCTCTTTTCCCAGTTATTCTATGATGAATTGATGATCATTCAAATTTTTTAAGAAAAGTTGAATGCGAGACATCAACAAGCATGATATCTACGTCACCTTCAGGATAGTATAAATGAATAAATGGACCTACTTGTGAGTTAATCGCAGTGTTAGAGTTTGGATAAGAAAATCAAATGTTAAATGCCATTCATACGTAATGGTGTGCACCAAGCCTTAAATTTAGTTTGAAATATGATATAATTCTTAATTCTTACATACCATCTACCATATACCGTACCATAATATCATAACCCTTTCAAGTAAAAAAACAAGAGTTTTTTGTTTAACTTATTCTGACTTGTATAGCACAGCAAGTCTGTACAGGTCTATATTCTGCTAATACTCCCAATAAGTGCTTCTTGATCTTCTGCTTTCACAAAATTTGTCTGTAGAGGATGGGCAATGAAGCTTGTCTCTAGACCATTGTGTTGTAAGATAACCCAAAATCACCATCCTATACAACTGAAAGCCATTAAGGAATTGAAGTGGGCTCTGATCCTACACTCATATGATCTAGCTGGTAAAGAAACTGGACCTTAGACAGGAGTTTTTATGTAACCATATAAAGTGTGGAACTGTAAATTGTTACCATTTAATTGGTTTCGGGGTATATATGCATGCATTGCTCCAGGAGGAATCTAACACTGAGTCATATCATACTGCACTTTCCAGACACCTCAGTGGGCCTGCAATTCTTGTGGTAACCATTAGTGCAGTTTAAGTGTGCTAATAATTTACTGTTTTATGTCATGAAAGTTTTAATACAGTACCTGTATCTGACAATAAAGACAAGAAAGATTTTAGTCATTATATTCAGAGATCATGTACATTCCTTGTCCAGTATATCACCATGAATACCAAGCATACAGAAGCTGCCATATTTATTATGATGCTCAACAACATTTAATGTGACTTCTTTTATATTCTTTACTTCAATCTTGCAACTACAGACACCTCTCCTTGCAGAAGCATTAATATGCCTCAAGATATGGGATACTATACCAATCTCCAAACCAACAGATTGGACCACCCTTTTATAATATTGTCAATACAAGGACTACCTTGAAGTTTCCCCTCTTCACTCAACAGAGTAACCAGAGAGCAAAACTGCAGTGTGGTTTCGATTATCCTACATGAATAATCTTATATGAATGTGACACACTAGGCTGTAGGGTATAGCCAGGATGAACAA
>KN888144.1:30542-41734 GCA_000934455.1 Apostichopus parvimensis | reverse complement strand
AGTAGACTCAATAATCAATTTCATGTAGTGCAAAGATCTTGGAGGATGTGTTAGTTTCAATCAATTATGACAATAATTTGAACCACATTTGGTAAGTTATGAATCAATTAACCCAGAAAGCCAGTTAGCTTTGTGATTCCTTGCCATACAATTTGTTCAAAATTCAAAATACTGTAACTATCTGACTGATGTAGAGCAAGTGAGTTAAATTTTTCCAAGACTTTAGTGAGAACCAAAACAGATTTGTAGAAATCCCTTGTGGGCATCAACCATGTCACTCACTCATAAGAATTTTATAGTACATAGAATTTTAAACCAAAATGTTTCAATATCCAGAAAGAACTGTTTTCCTATATATATAGACAAATTTTCCTATGTGAAATTTAGACACATTTTACCAACTGTGAGATAGCAAATCCCTTTAAATAGTTGTTCAGACTTACTGACATTGTTTATATATTGTGAAATATTTTTGAGAAAATGGCCAAGTTTTCCACCATTTGAGATAACCTGTTAACCCCTTGAGCCAGTTTGTTCCATTTGAGATAACCTGTTGACCCCTTGCAGCTCAGAGGGAGAAACCCTTGTAGGAGGTTTACAAACCCCTGTAGGATGTTTAAGTGCACGTTTAAAGCAAGAGTCTGAACTCTGAAGCAGATTTCAATACCTGGATCCCAGGTATGTTTCATTGAAGACCTATAGAGCTCCTTCACAGAACTAAACTGTTCTAACTGAATTTGACCAAACTATGCAAGCCTGCGCAAGCATATCGCAAGCTTGATGCATTGCTAAATTGCAGAGTACTGTTGCAGTCTGTTTTATGACCAAAACATGGGCTAACATTGATAACGCAACAGCAGTTACTAAAGAAAAACTACTTTTTATCCAAGGTGATAAAATTACTCTCCAAAGATGTTGTCATGGAAACCATGTGAAGTTCTCTAATATATTTGCAATATGTAATCTTCACAAGATGACAGCTACACTTGTGAGGATTTTTTCGGTAACTTACATACCTTTGGTAAAGTAAGTTGGTACATGCTGTGGAGCTGATAACAACTGAACAGCTAGGTGCTACAGTAAAAGATCAAGCTAACAAGTAACAGACAATACACATGCTGTGGTCTACATACAGACTCCATATACTGGCAAATTTGCATTTTGTGATTTTCCAGACTTAGTATGCAAATTACCTAGATTATACATTCATAATGAATGAAAGGTGATGGAGATGGGTTCCGGGAAACCTATAAGTCAAGAGAATGACTGATAAAACCATCATCGTGTTCATACGGCCCTACCAGGTCTAGCGTTCAACTATAATTTACTTCAAAATAAGTACAGGAAGATAAACATTTTGTTGTCTGCACTTTTTGTAGTGGTTGTGATTCTGTTGACTTCTTGATGTACTGTAGAAGTTGACTCTAATCTGACAGCACAATGGTTCACTGAACGTGACCTAACGCATCTCCACTCATCTCATCTCATCTTATCTCATCTAACTCATCTCCACTGTTGTGACATGGAAAAATGTGGAAAGTCGGGCAGCGTGGATGACTGGATGTGCTCATAATCTAAACTGATCAAGATTCAGCCAGTTTAAAGTTACGTCTGTTTCAGTCATGTAAACTCCAAATGTAGTGTTTTTAGATCAGCAGTCTATAAAGGTCGTACAGTGTGCAGCTGTTAATGACTACAACTGCCCAGTTCCAAAACATGAGACCAATTTATGGGGAAATCATTTTGTATGTGACCTAAATGAGATCTTGGTAGACAAGGAAAGTGTGTTAGTGTACTACGAGACAGGTAAGAAAGAGTGAAGTAAATAAATCATTTTGTATGTAAACTAAATGAGCACTAGCTGTAATTAACATGGATCAGTCCGTCAGTTGGCAGGGTCAGCCTAAAGGTCTATGGATCTTTGACGACTATCGTAAACTTGGTCACTACAGTCGAATTGAACTAGAGTTTTGTCTTTTTCAATGTTCTCCAGTCAGGTATTATTTCAATGTAAATTGCGGTGTTCATCCTGAAAGTCAACACAGTATTTAGAAAAGTAATGTTGTTATCACTGTCTCAAATGTTCGACTCAAATTTAATTCATAACGTTGTGGAATATTGCTGTACAATACAGTCTCAAAAACTGACTGCATTTGCTTCTCCCTACAGACATACTTCCATAGATGAAAAGGTGCACTTTGTACCCTACAGGCTAATTCACACACCAATCGAATCGCACATTAACGCTGGACGGTCTCAATCAGAGAGCAATGAAAGTGATTCACCAGAAAGAATCGGATGTTTGTTTTCTATCATAAACATGGATAAATGTCATTATTTCATTATGACATGCCAATAACCTATGCTAAGTAATAACCGAATGCTCTCCATAGAATCATACTAGCGATGTGAAATATGACTGAAATATAAAGACTGAGGCTTCAGATTTGAAGTTGGAGAGTCAACCCAAAATGTATTGGTTGGGTATCAAGTTTATGGATGGAAATATTTACAGTACCTGGTTCAATCCTATACATAAGCACTCCAAATACCCAAGCTTATAATAAGCCTTATATGCTTATGTATAAATGAAAGGTACAGGACTATAAAGAGAGGGATAAGTAAATACTGGTAGCGTTCCTGTACTGAGCCCCAATGTACCTCTCTATAAAGTCACTGCCCTCTTCATTCTGGATCTACCATTCAGAAGACCTACAGTACACACATATAATTACCTGGATTTATATGTACTAGGAGGCAGGTAAGAGAGGAATGAGGTATACTCCATGTGGCAACGTAGTGGCTGCATGTGCTTTTGGTTTATGATGAAAATATGGACAAAATATTTGATATATTTCTTTAATAGAACTAATGGTTGAACTTTTAAATCTTAATTTGTATCATTACTACTGAACACCGACCAGCCATCATCATCTTTGGGGAAATGAACCACTATGACGGTATCACACCAAGTTTTACATTCAGCTCCAAATGTAATGAAACACCTGTACATACCGTTCAATGATCTAAAGTGAATATTTTTCTCTCCATAATTACTTGAGTCCATTAGGTGCATTACAAGCAGTGTCCCTTGATGACAACTGTAAACAAAGAGCCATACTGCAAATTCTTTACTTCCCAAAAATATACATTTGCAGCAGGTCAGGTGTTAGACACTCTGACCCTCCACGATCTTACAATGTTGTCACAACTGATTAAGCCTTCAGTGCTAGTTGTCTGACCAGATTACTTTGATTACAAAGTCAGTGCTTTTCTATTTAAGTGTGTCATTATAGATCTGGTAAATCCACCAAAATGTTACCCCCTTTGGTGCATTTGTGTGTAGTATAAATATAGCATTCTAAGTAATCATAGAATTCCACATCTCCTAAAAGACCTTATCATTCTGGGAACTGGGTTGGTACATTATAAGAGGGGTCATACCTTTTAAGCTGTCTGTTAAATGTTGACATGCCAAACCTTGAATCAAAATAAATAAAAAAACTGACTTTAAGTTCATCAAATTATTATATTCAACTATAACCATAGACAACAAATACATCTTGTTGGCCATACTGTATAAGCCTTGTTCACATTTGAGAATGCAAGGACAGTCAAGATTGTTGTGTGAATGATCGCATACTCAGTATCACAGCCTGCTGCAATTGTGGTCTCCCTTTTCGGGGAGGATCCTGACCCCGCACTGGTGATCAAGATTAAGTCTGGACGATCAGGAGATCAGCCGGCCCATAATCTCTGGTTACTGGATCTTTGTCACGTTTGCATATATACAGCCTGCATAGAAGTAATGTACATACAGAACAAAGCGCACCGTGAATTATAAACAATCATTGTGACCGTTTCTTGATTGGTCTGGGGTCAGCTTGATCTCTGAGAGTCCTGATCCTCTTTGTATTCTCAATCTGAACAGGGTCATATATTACCCTTACAACTTTCTCATGGTCACAATGTTATTCTGTACAGACACTATTGTGAAATCTGATATACAAGAATAAAGACTTGGTCAAGTCTTATCATATTAGGGTAATATATATATATTAATAGCTATATTCATTACTTTGCTTCTTCGAATAGCTGGTCCTGTATTTGAAATGGTTAACCTTAAATTCAAAAAGTCAATGCTTAAATATGATTTGGAATGCAATGACATCACAAAATGTTGCAGTAAAAAAAATAGCAATTATTGGTTCCCAAACTTGACATCCTAGTATTAAAGGACTGTGACAACAATGGGCTACTTACCAAACTGCATCCCTGACTGCATACATACTAATACTGTATATAACTTGTCTAACAATAGTGTTCTGTAATTAACACATAGCTTGTCTTAAAATACATTCAAATTTAATTCTGTGACTTTTTCAATGGCAAGGCATACATAGATTGCTTTTAAGTGAAAGTGGTGAGGCTTAGTCGGATGTACTTAAAGTCTCAATACGTGTTTGCTTATGAATTTCGGAAACAAACTTCCCAAAGAAGATTCAATGTTTCTTATTCTGAATGCACTCTGACCGGATGGTTTTAATGGAGAAGAGCTGTCGCAATCGAAAGAAAGAAATTTATTTCTGTTGTCCTTATGGTGCGAACAATTTACCGTAAAATCACTGCGACCGCCAGTATTAGCATGTTCTTTACACAAAATCTAATCTATATACTCGTAATCGTCCACTCATAAGTCCTATGCCTAACCGTCGTAAGCGAAACAGAGAGATTTGATTGGCGCATGATCTGTTGGGCGGAGCTTGCAAATTTTGAGTGAAGTTTGTAGAATCTACTAAATTTTTCTTCAGCTCAAAATGTTTAAAGACAGCTAACTCAATAAAAATATTATTAATATGAAAACTGCATAGAACGGTGTTATTTTCACTGAGCATTTAGGGCAGTAAGCTGGAAAGGTTGAAGTTAAAATTTGGCAAACACACATTGAGACTTTAAACAATGGTAGGATAGTTTGTAAATTTGGTGAAGTTCTAGGAATTGAAGAATAATATTTTGAGGCTTTCTAAAATTCAGATGATGTCAACAAAAGCAGCTTCTCAAGACTCCTATGACTGTATTTTTAAGGCCATATCATTCACTACATCATGATGGTACTACTGTACTTAGAACATTCGCCAATTGAGGATTCTTTTCTGTAACATGTTTGCTTTAAATTGTTGAAAACACTTTTCATGCAAGTTTGCTAAACCCACTAAATACTAAATGTTATAAAGGTAACAGCTGTTTGATCAAACCATTAAACTTTGAAATGTGGAAAAGAGATCAGCTTGCACTGTACAGCTGAAATAATGTAAGGTGATAGTGGATGAGGAAACTTTTGTCTTTGTTCTTTTAGGCCTAATAACTGCAGACTCATTCCACTCTGAAGGCCACTTCACAATTTTGAGATTCTCTCAGTAAAACAAACAAGGGGGCTTCACTCTTGCCTAAAGAGTTATTTCCTAAATTAAGTTTTCAAAAGTGGTAATTTATACAGCAAACCTTAACACCATTAGAATGTTTTCTGTTCCAATAATGTACTGGACAGAAAGAAAAAAAATAATACTGTACATAGTACATACTGTATTGAACTGTGTGTGGAAATGTATTTTAATTAAACTATTTCACAATCTGCATTTTAAGCAGTCACTAGGGCAAACAAGTCTGCTTCCAGAAAGACTACAAGAACTGCTCTGTACAGGTATGTTCCTAACATCAGGTAATTAACATCACACACCTGTCCAGATAAGTGTTAATTGGTTTTATCTTCTAAAAACTATCAATTTAAGGCAAGGAGGTCTTTGATGTGTTGATAAACTGTGCCCATTGCTGTTTACATCACACATTACCGAATATCCAAATCCCCATTTGTCCTAGGATATAACAACCCAGAGGGTTGCTATCCTCTCACAAAGACAACTCAGCAGGGGGTTTCACATTGAAACCATCTCTTAAGCCCTATTGTTCTGTTTGAGAAACCCAAACATCCATTCTACTCCAACATAACTGAAATTAATCCAGCCTCCTTGAAATTTGAAGAACTTGAATCCCAGACGTAAAAAGTCTTCAAATATGTTATCCCTTAAAGCAGCTTTTGAGTTGCTTCTGATTTTTTTTTTATCAGCACTAGTTGATACTTCAATGCCAAAAAAACATTTTAACAATATATTGGTTAGAATTAGCTTCAGTCAAAAATTTGATATGTGTAAGATACATTTGACATGGAAACTTAAGTTTCCAAATTTGTAATGCATTGCAAAAAGAGTTATTTGAGACCAGAAAAATCTTTGTGTTCCTATTGAGTTAATTTTGTTTTAATGGTCTCTGTGTTAAACTAAGTAGTCCAGCCACTTTAACTGATGAGCCTTAGATGTTCATAACGTCATTTCTCAAAAATTAAACAAGGTATACAAATACAACCTGGACTAGTTATATCAGTGTTTATACAATGTTATGTATTATGTAATGATATACAACATATCAAAAACAATTTAACCAAAGTCATCCAATGAGGACATTGTTGTGCAAAGTGCAAATCACTAGGAGTTCATTTTATCCTATTGTAAAAGACTCCATACTATGCTATGCATAGCTCACAAATACATGCAAGAAGTACTTGAAACTTAAATGCATTTCAATGGAGTGTTAGATGGTACTTGCTAAATGGATACCACCTCTTCAGCCCATCTGCTCAATTAAGTACTTCACTGAGAAAAGTTGATTTGGGAAATTCCCGTTACTCTGATGGAAAATTTGTGCAATGTTGGGTTTAATTTAAGATGAATACATGTGGCTAAATCCTGGTTAATAAAATTTAAGGCTGATAGGCTATAATTAAAGCCTTGCAACTATATTCCAACTAAATATACAAAAATGTACAAATAAACAAGTGAAATATGTTATCAGCCTTCATAAACGGTACTTTCAGAATTTCAAAATCTATAAAATATGATGTAAGATAATGGCCAACGTTATGTAAAACAGGCATCATCTCGTAAGCTGAATATCTTGTTTGACTCCTGTAATTGCCAGAAATTTAGATTTATACATGCAGCAATAATGCCTAACAATAGCTTCACTATTCAAATTTTGGAAAATGCCGCTACAGTAGCCACTAGCAAATCTCAGAAAACTAGACAGCACATGTTTCAACATGTGGGTGGATTACAAAAACTTCAGAAACATGAGCGGAGAACACACCTTACTGTTGAAGAAATTGAGTCTTAACAAACCACAATAAGATAACTAACTTCAACATAGCTAGTTCTCCATGTCTGTATCAGTAGCTTTTTCTTGGCCATCATTTTGGTCTGCCAAGTTTTGCTTCCATTAACTGTCATATGAGCAAGAACTTGTGTGCACATTTCAGCTTGCTTTCACAGAGTAGGCAGAGGGAAAACAGTTGATATAAATTGTGATTGACTTTGATCAAACCATATAATCTTTAAATAATCTTGTAAATTTTTCTCATAAAAAGTACTATTTCTACATCATTTTGGCTACTTAGCAAACTTCAATTGATGTTTTCTTACATAACTTTTATTATGCACTAAGTCTAAAAATCATTGGAATATATAATTTTGGAAAGGGGAGAGACCAGTCTGAAAATGAGGTATTTTTTATTGTGTAGTATATACCTTTGACAGCTAACCATATAGTAACCAGACAACATGTTTATTCCTAGATACAACACTCATACTGTATGTTGTCAACTGTCATCTTATGAACTACTGTACTTATGGATCGTTTACATAATTTTCATGTGGGTGCCATATAAAAGAATTAAGAGAACTTTAAGAAACATGCAATTTAAGAAAACAACTGACCTATAGCACTGTTCAAGTGACTTAAAAGTCTGGTCATAACAAGATAATTAAAGTTGAAAATGGAACCTTGAAACATCTTCAAATGCGTGCATTAACAGTACAGTGAGTTTTCAGCCATCACTCTCTGTTGACTCTTAAATGTACTGCAGTCATGTACTGTATGTCAAAATTCATAACTTACAATATTGCCTGATTGCAACTCAGGGATGTCAAAGAACTGTGAGAATAACAGTGGACCACTGGTAGATTACAATCAACCTAGTTACTAATAGTCAAATACTGTACATGTACATGTATGTATCTAGGCCTGCAGGACAATATGGTAATTCTTTTGTCACTTGTTGTAAATGAGTGCAGAATTATACTTTATTACATTATTCTAAGAGAATCTCAAGGAGCCAGGTTGAACTGAGAGAAAATGACCTTACAGTTCAGATGGCATGACCAAATTTCTGTCCAAACAAGCAATATCAAACTATATAACTTACAGTATCAAAGTGTTTAAGGTATTTACTGAGTCCTTTTCGAACACAGCACTGGACCACTTTGTTAAGGTGAGGGGGGGGGGGGTTAAATGTACACACATTGTTTTGACATCAGGAGTAATCAGGATACTACTGAAAATATACACATTTGCTATTCTGGCAGTCTGATATACAGTACAGTATTATACTGGTAAACTACTGTACCACATTGTTCTTTCTGTCATGTATACCCCAGAATACAACCAGGTGCATTCTTAGCTGAACCTCCAAAAATGTTTCATAAAAGATTCTTTGTCCTTGCTTTATCCCAACTACAAGGAGAGGACTATTACTTTACCATTCCAAGAAGAAGGTCAAAGTGTAGGTTATAGATGTCTGTTATTTATGTACAGTATATACATTAAATGGAATGGCAAGTTATCATTTCAAAAGTCACTTTTAGTAGTATATGAAAACACCACCAAGGTGCAACAATATTGACTAGCGAATAGCTCTTTGATGGATATGAACAAACTATAGAGCCCTACCAACATTTGAAGATTTACTTCTCTTCAGATTAAGGATTTGTCAATGGAACCATTGAGTTCTCACTGACAAAAAACACAATTGTTTTGATAAGCTTGAGGCCTTCGATGCTCCTTTATGTCAGTTTTTTCAGTTGATACTTAGTCATTAATGATAGATGTCTGCTGTGGAAAAACAAGCTACAAGTGTACTGTATGCACTCTCATAACCAATCTCATGAAAAAGCTGTGGAGCACATAAATTAATGAAAAACTAATCTCAAACTGCAGACTCACGGATATGTTCACTCGTCACTTTCACTCGCAAAGTGCAGCTTAAAGCAGCATTAGGCTTTTAGTCATCAATTTTGGCTACCAAAAATACCAGGTATTACTCAAATATGACATTTCAAGTGATTTTTCTACTAAAAGAGTATTAATTTACGTCGAAGCAATTGATAGATAAATTAACATTTCGGTGCTCAGATGGTAATTTTCATATAATTACTTCCCACATATAAGAAGCAGGAGAGCATTCAGAACTAAAAATTGCTACTTTAAGCAGACACGTTTGCAGTGACATTGGTTGAAGTAATCCCTGAATTAATTATGCACTGTTATTCTTGGAATGGAGATACAGCTGCACAAAGTGGGTCACTAAGTAAAAGGTTACGCATGTACTTAAATACAATACATTACAGCATAATTTGCGATCACACGTCAAGATTTCAAACCTGCTAAATTTTTATCATCATTTAGTAGTGCTGTTTATTTTGCAGTGGTGCAGTTTGTTGAGAGAGATTTTTACGACATAAGTAATAAAATGCACAGCAGTTAAAATGTCAAGATTCCACGCTTCGCATTTTACCCATCCTCCCCATGCTTTTCTACAGCTTCCAAGTTCTTTGATCTGTGCACAATACTTCCTGACAAGAAATTTTGTAGTGACCACTTACCTCTTTTTTCCTCTTTTGCTTGGTCTTTGGCGAGAGTTCTCCGACCTTGGAAGTTACAGCTGCTCTTGGCAAAGTCGCACATGACCCGGCTGACATTAAGCTTTCCAGCCTGGAGTTCCTGGAATTCTGACTGAGGTCAGGGGTGGATCCTGTTGTGATTGGTTGGTCCTCCAGTGGTTCAGGTTGCAGAAACTGGGTCCCCTGAATGGAACCAATGATGGGTTTCTTACGCTCAAACCGCTTCTTGGTTGGCACAGACTCCTGTGACGTTGTAACTGTTAGAGTTGGTAGCTGGCGATCTGATCCCGAGTCTGAACGAGACAGATGAATGGCGATAGGAACAGGCTCACTTGTACTCCTCTTGTGTCTTACACTGTCCACAGATGGATCGGAGAAACTGTCAGCCCTCTTCGGTGAATCTGTCAGAGACTGTTGCTTGGGCATCATGACAGGACTTCGGTTTCTAGAATGTGAGTTTTCCTCGGAAGATGAATCCAATTCTGAAACCTCTGGAGCACTAGATGCCATATTTATCTTATCAGAACAGTAATCAGCTAAATCATTCTCAGATTTTTCACCGTTTGGCCATGTCAATGATTTTTGTTTCAATTGTGTTTTTCCATTTTTGCCATGATCAAGACTATCGCAGATGGACCCATCTGGTTCATTTAGTACATCTTCATAGGCGTTAACAAATGACTCATCTACATTAGGATCACTCAATGTGGTATTTGCACTAGATATAGAAAGAGCACTTTCAGCACTTACAATGCTTGAACTACTATGACCTTTTTGAGATTCATGCAAGTTTTCAAAAACACTTTCCCCTCTTTCACCAGAACGTTTTCGATCTTGAGTAGGGTCACTTTTTGATCTGCAATTTGATTCTCCATTGCTCTCACTTGAATCAGTTGACTGACCAGAGAAACTGGGCTTCTTTCTTTTCTTATTTGAAATATTTTTACCGTGAGGTAATATTGTCCTATCAGAGTCACTAGAAGTGTCCTCCCTTATTTTCATGTTAATAGGCTGAAATGAAAATTTTAAAGGTGAATTGCTGTCTCTATGAGCTGAGACTTTATCTTTCAATTCCTTTTCAACAGAAGTGACTTCACGTAAAAGAGCGGTTGGAACTGATGGAGCTGTTTTGGGCCTCCTTCGTGAAAAATTCCTCGGTAGTGTTTGTGAGCATGACTCGATTTCATCTTGAATATCTGGAACACAGCCTTGATCTTCTGCAGGTTCTGACATTGGTGAAAATGGTCGCGTGTCTCGAGGGGACAAGAGAGGTGATACTGGGGGGGTTTCTTTCATTTTAATTGTAAGACCTTGGAGAGATCTCACTGGTGATGATGGTGCACTAGTGGTATGTGTTCTGATAAATGATTTAGGACTGTTGAGCGGTGATACATGGAGCCGAAA
>KN888144.1:3316-13421 GCA_000934455.1 Apostichopus parvimensis | reverse complement strand
AGATGTCGCATGCGTTGCATTAACCACTAGAAAAGTTTAGGCGAAAACTTGTAGCAATTGGCAGCCTGGCAGGTCAGTTGGCTCATCGACATAAGGGTCCGGTATGGACCCCTGTTTTTCTGGGTTCGTCTATGGTGCATCGCGGACTTAGTCACTTACCTGGCTAACGGTGTGGGGTGGGGTTGGGGAGGGGGAGAGGCGGGTGGGTATACTGAATATAATGGTTTAAATGGTTTAAATGTGTGGTAAAAGCGTTCGTCGATAGCCAATAACACCAGATGAGTAGAGGGCTTTTTCCTATTGTGTTGAACAAAATCTTTGCTTTCTCTGTTGCATACCTGAGGCTGATTGTTGCATGATTTTAATGTTTTCTATTTCTGGAAGAAACAGTTTTGCAAATGCAATGAACCCATTGTTGAAGAAGTAAGTTCGCTTTGCGTTATCGATCCATTTCCTCTAAACCATTTCGTTGCTCGATTGATGTTATAGGCGTATACAAGTGACGTGAATTTTAAGGACCAATTATTAATATTCCCTCATTGCTCGTAAAAAATGACTGATAAGGTTCTCAAGTTCATAAGGAATATTCACAACGCTTTTTTAAAACTTTAACAAATATGATAAACTTGTCTATAGTGTTATTGCTATTTTTAGTGTTATTTCATAGCTCACTTTCCATGCCTGATTCACACATAATACTGTGATGTAACCAGGAATTACATGGTCGATATAGGAAACACATAGTAAGGTAGAATATGGTAATGAGCAGAAATCAGATAGTAAATACAAATGACGTCATAGGAGTGAAGTAAGGTATAATAAGTAAGAACCATTTAAGTAAAGTCATCGTAAGAAGTACGAGATTCACATCGTATAGTAATAAATGCGATTCACGTAATACACATAGAAATACTAATAAACAAAAATCGCTTTATATGTATCGGCATCATTATACATAGGAATTATGTAAAAATGTATATCGCGTATACAATGATCGCGTAACAAGTATATGAATCGTGTATATGTATTATATCGTATAGTAAATTTAGGCACGGGTATACTATTGAGTTCACATAACACGAAGGCGTTCATGTCATAAGTATAGGACTGAACACAAGTAAATTCGTGCAAGTATAGTCGATATCAGCTCACTGCATTTACAGTATCACAAACTTAATTAGTATAGGAAAGGTGGAAATAATTGATACCAAGTATCGAAACCACGTCAGTTTGTGTACACGGACACGCACGCGCACAGATCGAAACAATTGATGAGTCACTTCAGATTAAGGCCTAAGAAATTAGGGTAATTCGGACTCGTGTATTAAGTATAGAAATCATATGCATACGTACTGGAACTTCCAGACTACAAGTTTAAACCACACATTATAGAAACCACGAAACGATAAGTAGAAACCACGGTATACCTAATGCTAGTCAGTAGAGAACATTCAAATCGAAACCACAAATGAGAGTATCAGAAATAATGTAATTATATTTATATTGGACAAGAGAACTCTGAAATGGTACCTTCCCGATAGAACTATATATACGCACCACGTTATGTCACAGGTACTAAGTAGGAATCACGTAATAAGTATACGTATCACTTATTCGGCATGAAGACGTAAGTATAGGAAGCCACGTCATAAGTAGGAAGTCACGTTATAAGTAGGAATTACGTAATAACTATGGGTATTCAGTAGGAAGTCACGTCATAAGTATAGGAAGCCACATCATAAGTAAGAATCACGTAACAGGCCTATATATGGGGTTTCAGTAGTAAGCCATGTTATAAGTAGGGAGCCACGTCATAAGTATTGAAAGTCATGTCATTAAGCTGGAATGCACGTGCTATGAATGAATGATACATTTTTTAGCCTGAGGGAGACTTCAGTATGAACTACATACATAATTGCAAGAGTTATTTGGATTACTACAGGTAACACCTCAACGGCTCCGTGCTTCATCGCTGTTCCGACCGTTCGTTCTTTTATCGGCTTTGAAACCTGACATGAATAGAGCTAATCAAACATAAAAGTATAGTTCAAAACTACATGATGTAGTAAACTTCCATAGAACTGTGTGTATTTGCATAGGCTAGTATATGTGGTTTCTTCCAAAACACTGTTCAAAAACAGTCGCTCTTCAGTCTGTTCTCGAATTCTTCCCGCTACCTGCATTCCTGTTGCCACTCCATCTTCGTCTTGGTTGCAAAAAATCGTTTTCTTTTCTTGTAAATATTGTTTTACTTCCCTTCAAGCGCAACCTGACATTTTGTATTAGGAATAAGTTGGAGCCTATGTAGTACATAAGTATGCAGAACCATTTCTCAACATCATATTGCACGTGAGTGTATTTACTGACCATCTTCGATCTACGACTATCAAGGCGATAAGCATAACGGCGCTCTACTGCCTTGGCGGTATTCATATATAATTATAGCTCGGTGATCCCAATTTTCACTTTCGTCACCTTGACAACACTCCAGTGGCGCATATTGTAGCCTGGGAAAGGGTCTACGGGAGGGGGCGGGGTATCCCTCTCCACTTAAATAAATTGGTGATATGCTTAAGGGTCCTTAGTTGCAAACTGATGTTATATTAATGAAAGTTTTGAAGTTGCTCATGTTCCAGATTTTATCTACTTATTTACTCACAAATAACGACAATTTTTTTCTTTGCGTCCCTCCAATTCCCCCCCCCCCCGACCATAACAAAGGTTCGCGACCCCAACTTTGAATACCAGGACTCTACAGCATAAATCTTACTTTCATGCCAATCATGTTTCGTGTTTAATTCTTCGCGATCTCATTCTATATTGCGACCCCACTCAAAAACACCGTCTTTAAAACGATGAATCAGTAGTTTAATTTACAGCGATTCATTAAAGTTACTTACCCCCTCACTTATTCACTATGGTTAGATTTGATACTCTACTATGCATTGTACTACTAAGCCAGCATACCTTCTGTCGTAATTAAATAACAACACATTACACTTTTACCATTACAATTTCTTAAAATAACCCCCTCCTCCTTTCGTGCTATGTCTGAATTGAAAGAAACTGAATTTTCATTTAATTTTGTAAAATAATTAATCATAAAATTAAAATTTTACGAGTAGACCATTAGGTCAAATTAAATCACTTCCATCTCTCTCACTGATTGTATCATTTCATAGCGTAATTACCATGACTACACTGTTAACGCGTTAGATATATAAGTACAAAACAAGGCGAATTAAATCTTTACGTACGGTCTGACCTAGATTAGCTCTCAAGCTTTCGACTGAGTATAAATAAATTTAAAAAAGAAATTACAAAAATGAGAAAGGAAATGCCATTATCGAGGAGTCGCTTGTCAGAAACCCCTTCGAGTAACAGACGGGAGGTTGGCAAATTTAATATTCTGAAACCTCAATTAAACATGGTGAAAACTATATTTATATATATACAACCTGACAGTAGGCATAGCGACGCTGTTCACATATTTATTGTGGTCATTGTCGCACTACAAATTGTCGGATATGCCTCGAATGCATTTCCTGCAGAAAACCTTACAATGCATTCAAAGGTTAATTATCGCTATTTGGTTTTACAAGTTTATCGAACACATAAGGAATCCTAAATGTTTCCTGTTTTTGTTTGGAGTCTTCCCCTTCACTTACATGCCACAATGCGTGATATGCCCTCAGATGCTATGCAAATTACCATATCACTAATAATATGCATCTCCTTATAGAGGGACAGTTTTGATCGACTTTCGTATTACAGGTACCGCACCACAATTAGAGTAGTGTTCATCCGCTCGAAAGATTAAAGAGAAAAGAGGTAAAAGTACCTAAGGTAAAGCTTGTTTATAATCATGTTATCAGTTACTGTCATTGTTTGTTCTGCCTTTATACGAAAGAGCATAATTTAAAGTACAGAAGGTGATATCAACCATTTTAGAAAATCATTGGTTAAATGTTGATATTACTCCGCGCGAGCAGATGGAAGGGAAGGGGTTCAGTATGCTAAAGTTGCTCCTCTTCTAGCTCAAAATCTAAACGGTCATGATATGAAAATTTGCAAATGCCATGACAGTCCAAGATCTTAGCTATCATGTGGTGGGTAGGATATACCAGTTGAAAACTTCTATCAATGCTTTGGCAGGTCTTGAAAGTGACGAGTTGAGTGTGTTAGTCAATGGAACAATTAATTGTGGCGCGAGACCTATAGTACAGTACCCGGTGTTTGACAAAACACAACATCATATAGACATATAGCAGAGTATCTCACGAGGGGAAACATAGATATGTAAAGTAATTTTTACCAATACCAGCTTTTCCCACGAACATTCACTCTGTTTGTCTTCTTCACTGTTTGTCTTCTTCAAAAAGGTGATGTACTTTATACGACTATACAAACGGAAAATATTTGACGCGGTTTAAACGGCGTCCCATGAGATATTAACAGGGAAACGTAAGTTGTCAAGTACCGTTTACATTTTAATTAGATGTGTGTGTAAGTTGACAGCTCTGAGACAAACAGTTACGCATCACGCACCTTCATGTTAGATATATACGGGGGTAATGTTATTAGAACTATACAGTGGGAACTGGATAGCATGCTCAGCATAACTAAGTTTGTTTTTATAGGTCATGAGTATTTTGCGCCCCCCTCCCTCCCACCCCCCCACCCCCCTAAGATTTAGCGTGCTAAGAAAATGCTGCAAGTTTTCATAAGTACATTGCTTTAGGTTAGGGACTCTCGAAATTCTTCCCAGACAAAGAGACATGTTCAATTAGAGATTTAACAATCTCCATGAGGCAAGATGTTTAGAGGATTGTATAGTCAACGGGATAGTTGAGATTTGTCCATCAGTGACCATGGTCTGAACTGTTAGCAATATTCATCAATATTGATGACCTTTCAAAAAATGCTTCTTGATAAACGCGATGAGTAAATGAAAAATTAAATTCGATAGCTTTCCATATAATTGCGATTGGCGCAAAGGATTGATGCTTTGCCTACATAAGCTTGCCTAACTAATTTGCATGTAAACAATGGCATGATGGAAACATGATTAGTATAGAAATGAGATCTTCAAACGCTTTGAAGGCGGTTCGAATGAAAACGATTGGTCTGTATAAGTATTAATAAAGCATATGCATAAAAACGATTAAGACGGCAAGCCTTTAGTCGGAACTAAGGTACATACCTAGCGGACGTATATATATATATATATATATATATTTTCATTGCATAGAAAATTGTTTCCCCTTGGCATGGCTTCTTCCCCCCTTGCATCTGCTGTGATCGTTGACAACGACCCAATTTACTCATTGATTTTACTTCAATGGATCGCCAACATTTTATTCAACGTTCTGTGCCCAAGAATATAGCACTTAAATTTAATTAAAAATATCCACCCTCGATCTTCAAATGTTACAAAATGTCATTTTGAACGGTTTCCATAAATAATTCTAATATTTCACGCGACAAGATTTTTTCCCTTTTTTTGTTTGGTTTGATGAACTGCATAGCGTAGTGAAGGATTCTTGGAGCGACTAATAGCGTATGTTTTTACTTTTTCATCAATCTGTCTCCCCGGAAACAAGGTAATTTGATTAAATATCTCTAGAGACTTCTTCAAAATATGAAAGGGGCTTTGTTATTTTATTTAGTTGAAAAGAAAGAACTGGCAAAGAGATAGATAGAGAGACAGAGGTGGAGAGAGATTGAAGCCACAAATTCGTATAAGGGTCAGGTGCTATCGCGTATATAGTTGTTATTTAACATATCTTTTCACAATCAGGAAATCATATATAGCTACGAGAAGATTTTTGCAAGTTTGTCTTTTATATATTAACGTATTTCTCTTTTATAGCATGACACAAGGCAGGTTTTTTTCTTTATAAATTTAGTCCAAGAATAAGAAAGAAAAGAAGAAAAGAAAAAACCCGAGTTGCTGCAAATGTTTTCACGGCTATGTTCTGGTTTGCAAGATGTTCACCTTTAAAATATGCTAAATGCCTGGAATGCCCCATTAATGGCAACTTGATGATGATGATGACGTCATCTCCTTATAGTGTGAGCCTAAATTTTTATGCTAATCAATTGGTTTCTAAATTCAAGTAACTCAACAAAAGCAAGTTCTTTTCCACTACATATTAAAGTCTCAGTATACGTGTTTGCCAAATTGAAACTTCGACCATTCCAGCTTAAAATAACACCGTTCTATGCAATTTTCATATCAATATTCATTATTTTTATTGAGTTATCTGTCGTTAACATTTTGAGCTGAATCAAATTCGCCAGATTTATTAACGAGTCCGTAGATTCTTCAAACTTCTATCAAAATTTTTAAGACCCGCCCAACAGATCATGCGCCAGTCAATTCTCTCTATTTTGTTTACGACCGCTAGGCCTAGGCTTACTTTTACTTTCGTGGCTAGCCTGTCTTAGGTCCCTGCTTTTGTATCTTTCTCTCGGTCTTACCGATGTAGCTTGCGAAATTGTGTCATTTCCTTCCATTGCAATAAACGATTGCGAATCAAGGTACTATATCTTTGCTTCCGTTGTTGAAGTTTTCCGTGGTATTTTGCAGTTGTCGAAATTCAGTTTCAAATAAATATTTCGGTTACGTTGGGAATGACCAGGCGCCGTTTACGAAAATTGTCGCCGAGTTAGATTTCAACGACCACTCTCAAGGCGAATTAATTGTGTTAAATGGTCTTAGAAGGGTATATCCTTCACCGAAAATTAATATTCCTACGGATATTTGCGAACGTAGACCAGGGACGGTCAGGGGCAAAGATTGCTACCGGTTCGGTGATCCAACCGGCGGAACTGGGCCATTAAAACAAACGGCGAAGGAACTAGCACCTCTCGCGACCAGGCGTAAATTGTGGTGTTCGGCACCTCAACCTAGCCTCGGTCGGCATCGGCGCTTCGGACCCAGCGGCGCACTGTTTCCAAACCGGTCATGATGTAGGTCAAATCCAACATGCGCTGAGTACGTCTGGGCTAGGAATACTGCAGAAATACTGTGTCGATCGGCGCGTTATACACCTGAGATGTCTGTAAAACTTAAAACTCTCATACTCATATAGTTTCCAAATAAAGGTATAATCCATGTTATTTCTTGGTTATGATAATACAAGGGGCAGTTATATTAGGACAGATCACAGTAACTTATAGTATACAGGAAAGAACGTTTTGTGAAGTAAGCGTGACTCAGAAATATTTCGTAATGGTAGAATTTTATTAAGGTACTATTGATACTGTAAAGACTACACATGTAAAGGCTGACGTCATCAGCAACTTAGCCTTAAGGGAACCTGTCAGAGATTGGTACACTTAAAAGATGAATCTTGAATCGGCACAGCTATAACCAGAATGCAAAATATGCATTGTGGTTTCGATGATGAAACATGAGCAGTTTTCTTCATGAACCCTTTAATTTGATATGGTACATCTACAAACCAAATATGAGATCTGTCCAAGGTTCCCTTCTTGCAATAGGCTATCATGTTTACAAGGCTTTCACGATTTGACCTGTTGTCCCTTAAATGGCCTTTGACCGCCACCAAAAACAATAGTCTTGTAATCAATGTGGTATATTCTACACACCAAATATGAGGTCTGCCCAAGCTTCCCTTCTTGAGATATCGTGTTTACATGGTATTCACAATTTGATCCCTGTTGACCCCAAATGACCTTTGACCTCCACCAAAAATATTAGGCTTCTTGTAATTAATATGGTACTTCTACATACCAAATATGAAATTGGTCCGATCTTCGCTTCTTGAGATATCGTGTTTACAAGCTGGGCGTCACAAATGCACACACGCACACATACGCCATCATAAATGCAAAGGTTACGATTATCATCGAAACCAAAAACTGTACTATAGCACATACGTTGATTTGTTTCTTTCTTTTTTCTTGGAATATGACAGAAAATTCTACCCGATGTCTTCCTTTAAAACTAAACTTGTACCAATAATCATAATGCATGTTACCATGATAAGATTATTAGTCAAGCTGTAGAGAAATGATGCGTTGAATTCCTCTTTGAACTTCATACATAGGTATGCCACTGTAAACGTCATTCATTTACCACGTCAATTCAAACTAATCAAGGAAAAATGGCTGGATACCTTTGCAACATTGAACGGTTGGCATGCCAGGCTCACAGAAAAGACTTGTTAATAAGCGGTTGAACTGCTGAGAGAACTTCTCGAAACGCTGGGACCTCCGCATGTATCTACACATCGCTTATTAATGTAGCATTCACAGTCGCTGAACGGTTAATTATACCTCTAATAAACATTTGATGTTTCAAAACCTGTTTGAAATACCACAGATTTTATCACGGATACATGGAACAATTATTTACTGGCCAAAGCTTGTGTAACAGTTTCAGAAAACGTCAAACCAAACCTGTAAGATGTCTTTCGTGTGAGAATACCGGTACTCTCTTGTGTAATATCTTTAACGTTGTTGGGGAGATAACGCAACCTTAAATATAATAGCTTTCTCTTGTGAGGTTGTCGCATCTGTCACGATAAAAACTGTTATGAAATGTCGACAACATGCGTTTCGTGATCAAACACGAACCATCAATGCGGGCACAGACGACTTTCATAGTAGTTACTATAGGCGCGGATGTGTGCATGCGTGTATGTGTAAGGGAGGGGTGGATGAGGGGGGGGGTGTAACCTCATATCCAACCCTACACCACAAATTAAACGAAGTTATTAGGTTCTAAAGTATACCCTACATGGGAGTTGAGTGTTGACTCCAACGACTTTAGGGCCACACCTACATTCTTAAAATCGTGGATCCGCCCCTGTTTAGGAGGGTGGAGAGGGGGGGGGGGGCAGTGGTAGTTCCAACTACCTGCTCTAAACAGTCAAACATTCTATCACTGAAACTTTATTCGTTTGTACTATATAATATAAAATTCCAAAAGTCTGCCGGATTTAGCCGTCTATATATACATAATATTTGTATATTGTTAAAACTACACCGTTGGTAGTTTGATATAATTCAATGTTCAATCTTCAGTCTATTAAGTGTACGAGTCAGAACCCATCTATAGACAGAAAGCGAATGTGTTTTACGGTCAATTTTGTCGCATACAGTACACTGTATACTTGCAAACATTGTAGGGTAAACAGCTATTGGCAGTTTATATTCATAGCTGCCACATGGCCCTAGTCATGGTTAAATACATTGTGACGTCACGGAATGATATGCAAAATTAGCTTGACCGTGATCAAACTTGCAATCTGAACTACAATTTAAAAGTACAAACTGAGAATATTTAGAAATGCCAATCTAACACATGTTCACTGCCTTAAAAATATGCTTAAACCTCTGTAATGTTCCTTTAAGGCTAAACTGATGTATGACGTCGGCTCCTCAGAGAAGGACTAAATGTTAATGTTAATTCATTGTTTTATAACTTCTAATAATTTAACCAAAATATGCATCTTAACTTAACATAACAACAGATCATTCTTGGATGTGCATCTTTGGCAAGTTAACTCGTATTATATTAAAAACCTGCTATTTGAATCCTATAAGTCTTGTTTTCCCAGGTAGCTTTGTGTCCCATATGAGGAACTGACCTAATGGTCTGAATATCTAAAATATATACAGACTTGAAGCAGCTTGCCTTGTTTACAAGTAAATATCTATCTCTTGTTACAATTGAACACTAAATATATTATTGGTTACACATGAATTCTTCTATGGATGTTTATAACCTCGAGAAAGTCTATACATTTCAAAAAAATCAGTACATAGCTTTGGTTTACTACCGTAGCCATATATATCAGATGTACTCAGCACAAATCCGGTGCTGAAGTTGCATATACAGACATACCTTTAAGGTGAGGATAAACAGTATCACGAATTGTTCAAAGAGAAAATAGGCAAATACAAATACCTTATCCAATTCTACGTGAGTCGGTAAGCATTCAACTCATCTTTTATGCCCACTTGAACGATTCCCCATGTGATTTGCATTATTGCATACGTTTTGACCAATTCATCACGTTTTTACAATGAAATTGGTTTGGAGATACAGAAGTGAGTTTGCTTACTTTTC
>KN888141.1:4794-23027 GCA_000934455.1 Apostichopus parvimensis | reverse complement strand
GAAGTGCCATTTCCGGTGATCTGGGGGGTGTCAAAACCAGAAATTTTCTTGTACGCTGCGCGCCAACCGATGGTGGCGCTCCGCTTAGATAGTAATTCGCGTCCCCGGGGTTAAAAAATCCTGGATACGCCCCTGAGCACCTATTACAAACTATCCAATAACAATTCTTCAACATTGATTCAAAAGTTGCCCTCCCATTCTCAAACCCTTGGACGACATGAGATCTTAGCCTCCCCCCACCCTCATCCACAGTACAAACATGGAATTGCGCCCCTGGCAGAGACGTTAATAGTCTGCACAGATATTCACTAGTAGTGGAGCAGACTCCAATCGCGTGGTCGTTGCACCGGACACTTGATTTCAATAAATGATAATCGAGCCTGGAGAGTGTGATGGAGGGTGAGTAGCAATTATAAAACAGCTATTGACTTAGTTTGTATATCTGACATACTCTGGTCTTCTTCAGTTGGAGAGTCTATTTATTCGAAAAACCAGTACATCAGTACACAATCATTTCCCGTACATTCTGTACGCATATCCTGCATGATGTGATATGTATAGCTATATCAATGATCAACACAGTATTATCGTACTAAATGCATACAAGATTAAATTAGAAAGTGGCGTTCAAACTTAATATAAATTATGTATGTATGTATGTATGTATGTATATGTGATCTTCCCGCAAGCAGGAACTCGCGAAAGAAGCCATGGAGGCTTATAGACTCGCAAGCTGACCGAAGCCAATCTATGATTATGATTAATAATAACGTCGTAATGATTGTAACATTACATTCTAAGTCTTGGACTATACATCAAGACCAAGGGTGGTAGAGGAAACATTCTACATTGGTTCAAAGGTTAACTTACCTAGCCATCGTACCCACATTGTCCCTCAAAGGGATTGCACAAGGGCAACACAGTGGGACCAGCATGGACTATTCACATTGGTTCCATGAAGGCTTGTCCGCCCTGGTCCATATTAGCCCACAATAAGCAACCCCCGTGTAGGATAACAAAGGGTCCAATGTGGACAAACCAACCTGGGATAGTCATGGGTCCTCCAGGAGTCCAAAAGAGTAATCGTAGTGTGTTGATGGGTCTTTGTGAGTCCCGTATAGGATATTGGTGGGTTGTTAATGGGACTCAAAAATTGCCAACCTGAACAACCCAATGTGGCTCAACAATGTAATCTGCTTGGTTCAATGCGGGCCATCTTTGCGGGACGGTTTATCCGCCTGACCCATTTCGGACCTAGATGGGATAATATTGGTTCTAACATGTGTCCTTATGGGTAAGATATATATTGGAATATAGTGGTTCATATCTAGGTCCCATATATAATATTAATGGTTGCTGTGTAGGACAAAACTAGACGACCAAAATAGGGACCACGTGAGGAAACTCTATGGGGCCAAATGGAAAACCCATTGGTTCTACACAGTTTGCCTGCCTGCCTGGCCTGTGGTGACCCATATGGGCTAACGGCAATGGGTCGTTGGGGTTACATTGGCCCCATTGTGAAATTCTCAATGAGATACTTTATGGTCCTACACAGATCCTAAATGTGCAACTATTTGGGGATGATGATGGTTTGATGCAGGATATTTGGGGGTCATATGGGTCTGAACTAGGCAACCGACGCAGGGTCCAATTGGTCAAAACTCTTAAATACCAAATTGGGTAACCCTAATAGTATTTTTAACGTTTCTTTCTGCGTGGCGCCTAATGGGCCCAATATGGTCAAATCTCATAATGATATCTATAATTGAACATTTCTTAGTCGTTTCATAATGATTTATCATTTACTGAAAGCAGCTATTCCAATTCAATATCAAGCTGATTGGACATAATGTTGATAATATACTGACATTGTAGTTGAGCGGATGAAGCATTGCAAAAATTATGTAACGCCGGACGCTCCAAAAATATCGCCAGTAACTCAACTTTCCCCTTGTTTCACAAGAAGCACAGCAAGATGAAATGTTATTCTCAATATGATCTTCAGTGTGCTTTTTCAACAAATTTAATGCACTTGAAGTACAGAATCAATGTACAAACGTAATGACGGATATGCAATAGAAACAGACTAGATGTCGACTACATATAGTGTGGTTTAATGCCTTTTCCCTACATGTTGACAAGCAGAAAATGGGTAAAAAACCAATTTTTAGGTTTCTTAACCTTTGACCTCTCATCTTTGACCTATGAAATCATCAATGACGATAGCACGGGTTTACATGGTCAGGCATCTAGCTACACACCAAGTTCCACTTGGTCGGACTTACGGTCTAGGAGGAGTTCGCGACACACTTTGTCGCACAATTTAGGCCTATTTGAACATTGACCTCAATTGACCTTTGACTCCGACCCTAAACACCTAAATTTTTAAAATTCGTTTTTTAAATTAATTTTCTAAAATTCGTTTCATTATTCTCTACATATCATGTGGTTTAATGTTTTTTTTCTACATGACGAGCAGAAAACGGTTAACAGCCGACTTTTAGTTTTGTTGACCTATAACCTATGACGTCATCAATCACGCAGGCACGAGTTTACATGGTCAGGCACCTCCCTGTTTGAACTTGAGCGGACTTACGGTCCAAGCAGAGTTCGCGACACACTTTTTCGCGTAATTTAGGCCAATTTGACCTTTGACCTTTAATTCCGACCGTTAACACCTATATCTGTCCTATTTTAAAATTCTCTCATTCTCTACATATCGTGTGGTTTAATGCCTTGTTCCTACATGTTGACATGCAGAAAACTTTTAGATTTCTTGACCTATGACGTTTAAAATCACGCAGGCACGAGTTTACATGGCCAGGTACCTACTCATCAAGTTTGAACTTGATCGGACTTACGATCTCGGAGCTCGCGACACACTGTTTTGCTCACACACACACACCCCAATTGCATACTTGGGACTAGGTTTTTTACAGTCAGTAGTAGGACACCAAAAATGTCGCAGATCGGAAGGCAGAGAATATATAATTGGTTCACACTTGTCTCATACATGTGTGAAACACGAAATGTTGTGTATAAAGTGATGCATTCTAATAAGAAACAGAGCCGTATATAGCGAGAGTTTGGCCAACTAGGCAGCTAAATTTGGATTGATCGAGAGGGACAACGCCCACACAAGGCGGCAAATTAGGTCCACTTAAAACGTCTAGCATCAGTCGTTGCAACCACATAGTATGTAAAACACATACTCTTACACTTTATATTATGGTATTCGCATGTACCGTTTTCCTACTAATGTACAAAGGGAACATAATCAAGCTGCAGGAGGTGGGCTAATAGCTAGTTAATTTAGCATGTTGGTTATCTTAATTTCTCTTTTTGCAACTCTAGCATTGAGTTTGAGAGATGGCCAAATCTCTTCCTTAATGATGAGGCGTATTCAGTCCAGCAATGAGATGGAAAAGTCAAAAGTTGGTTTTCTACCAAATGCCAATTCAAATGGGCTATGATCACCAAGCTGGGAGGAAATCTGTCTCGAATTGATTTAAATTAACCTTCAAGTAGTTCGAAAGAGTTTGGATGTGTCTTTCAACTTGTAAACTGCGGTGGTTACAAACGCTCGTTACTCACTGAACGCATTGCAAAGAAATTCTACTAACATTACTGTTGAGGAAGCTGCGGCATCTGTAATTAACATGGAGAGCGGTCCGAATGTCGTCACAATCTTTTCTTAAATCGCTTACCATATTGTAGCTGCATTTTTAATGTTTTCAATGGAACTCATTCTGCAAATCGGGTTATTTCGTCACAAGGGACCATTAAATGTTTTGTACTCTGATACAGTTTCTGCCATAGATTTAAAATCAAGGCTAATCTTATCAAAAGGTCGGTAACTGTCGGCGATTCGTGTTTCAAATTGTCTCAATTTGTCTGGCTTGGCTTTGAATTGCTGCCATTCAGAAACGCTTTAATGTAATTGTTGATGCGTTGGAACATATCATGCATAAATAAGTACTGTCGTATTGTAAGGTATGTCCTCATGACACCTTTATGATAGCTTATAGGATCCTCATGATACTTAGAGATGAGTTTATCGACCATGGTTTCCGGTATTACCAGATGTAAGATCACTATTAATGTAGGTCTGTCATGAAAAGAAAGACGACACTAGAGTCCGTCACACTGAATGCTATGACACTATATCAATTTCATGTTACTGCTTGTGTAATAAATTTTACATTCACAATGTTAAACACACAATCATCAAATCTAAACACTCTTACAATAACAACAGTCCCTCAAGTCATCCGATGTGACGGGTCTGAAAATGTAATGACAAAGAAACAACTCTTCCTGAAGTCAATTTAGAACAAGCAACAACTTTAGATACAGTGATTTGTACATTATTAGTTTAATTTGAATTAGCATGCAAACCAATCAAAACAAGTAGTGGCGAAATGAAAGGATATAATCTTCTTAACAGAAACTTCAAAATACACATCAAAGTGAACTTTGAGATGTGAAAACATGTGGAATGCTGACTATGACGACTGCTACATTGCAGTTACCTTGTCTTTGTTGTTGGCACGGTAAGCACGAAAACCTCGAATCTGGTTGCACTTCACACTAGTAGTCCCATGCAATTCATGAACAACTTTTTTGAAAAATTCCCAGGCACCAACACATGCCTTTTTGGTATTCCAATTTAAACACATATAATGATGTGAAGCACACATCAATGACCTTCATAAATGTCCTCTGAGGTAGGGCATGTCTCTCGATGGTCACAAATAACTGCTGAGGATGTATTTTGCTTTCTCCAAGAAGTAACACATATGGCTGAGGCAATCATAGAAAATGTACATACCACATACTAAGACAATCATATCAAGTATGAAGAAAATCAGATATAAGGTTGCGAAGATGTGGATATTTTAAGAATTTACATTAAGCTCTTACCACTCATTAATATTAAAGACATAGGGAACGAAAAGCAAATAGGGCATATATTGTCCTCAAAATGCAGCTACCACGTAAGTATCACTTTGATCCAATATGTTCATCATTACTTAGAACTCATGTTTACTAGCTGTCACGTATACACACACTATATCCAAGTTCCCCCATTCAGCCACTGCCCTCTCCTGTGGGACTATAATAGTGTTGTTTATAAATTTTATTGTACACTATGTGACGGAGGTACTAATTATGTAAGTGAAACAAGGCACGCCTTTCCGCGTGCGGCGAATAATCATAAGAATTCGATATGGGACAATTTCTTGGCCGATATCCAGTGGCACAGCATTATAATCTCCCCAACAATTCCCTCAAAAATCTGAAATGCATATTAATTGCTACAAATTTTATATCTACTGCCAAACGGAACCGAGAGAAATAAATTTCCGTATTACTTCACACCTTAAAGGTCTCAATATAGTCTTGGTGCCAGTCGCCCAGTACAATGGCTTTATAAACAAGCTTATGGTCGATTCCTCTCCTTTGATACCCAAGCCATCGTCCTCTGCTCGCAGCGTCACTACAGCTTGTTAAATCGTTTATCTCCTTATTGCTTGGTGCTCACATGCAATCTGTATTATTGTCGTTCCTTAACCTTCTTTGGTCATTTCATTTGTATATACTTTCACGTGAACTCTAGTCATTGTTTTCCCTGAGGCCGTTATTATCGTGGGGTATATGTGACGCTATCAGTGATAACAGTAATATTGGCAATAGAATGTTAATGTTGTTTTTGTTTCTGATCGTTGCCTTTCCCTTGTATGATATCGCCTGGTGGTTGTGACGTTGGGCCTGGGGATGTTCTTCCTCTGTTGCTGACTTGTATTATTCTTCTTTACGACTGTCCAGTCTGCTCCGTCATTCTGCTCCGTATATATGGTTATCTTCTTCGTCATTTAAAACTAATTGACTCATATCGATAAATTAAATCTTTATTAATAAGGCAACTTTTAAACATGAGTTTTTATCGATATTGTAACGACCATTAACACATAATCAAAAACTGACATTGAAAAGTGAGAAGCCACGCCACTTTTCTGAATATGTAACCAACCTCGTTCTTTTGTAGTTTTATTACGAAATGTACCTATACACTCAAACGTAATTTCGTGAGTAATGACTTCTCCAACATGGCTGACATTAAATGTGACAACGTTGTGCTGTAGCGAATATGTTACATGTTTAGAGAAGTGGAAGCTGCTAATATCCCACTTTATTTCCGTCAAGTTAAACGCATTGTTCAAAGGTTAAACTAGTCACGGATACCAATAAATGATTACGAGGCTCCACGAAAAACCAAAGAAAATATAGACTGCAAAGTATTAATAAAGAACCTGCATTTCCCAAGGAAGTATTTTTGTGACAGCGAAGATACGTACCGGTACTTCACTAAGCACACGTTATACCTTGTGCTGTATGTAATGTATTAAGTGCTTTTTTGTGTTGTCGTATCTTTTTCTATTCTGTGTTGTCATTTATCTCCGACAAATAACACTCGATACAATCGATTAATAAGCACTTCCCTACTTAGGCGATATGCCGCATCTAAATCCTTGACACATCGAGTGGAAGGGGGCAGGCATCTACACATCGAATCGAGTTCGAAACCAAAGCAAAACGTCCCAAAGAGATTTGATACATTATATCAATTAAATCAATTACATACAGATACAGTTATGACCATTATTACATATACAAACATTGATATGGAAAAGTTAGAAGCCACGCCACTTTTCTGAATATGTAACCAACCTCGCTCTTTTGTAGTTTTATAACGAAATGTACCTATACACTCAAACGTAATTTCGTGAGTAATGACTTCTCCAACATGGCTGACATTAAAGGTGACAACGTTGTGCTGTAGCGAATATGTTACATGTTTAGAGAAGTGGAAGCTGCTAATATCCCACTTTATTTCCGTCAAGTTAAACGCATTGTCTGAGCAAAGAAAGCTGTAATTACCTGGTTTGGAAACGTTTCTTTGCTTCGGTAATATTTTTATACTCAGTTCTCTCAAAAATAAAATTGGTGGAAAAGAGCAAGACCGTCTCTGATGGTTTACTTGATTGGTTGTTGGTGAGGGGAAATCTTGAACACTAGAACAACTGATAACACTATTGTTCATGGAAACCAGTGGAACAAAAGACAAAGTATCTTCACGTGTGCGACCGAGAGATGTTGAAGTAAACTCGGTGTTCGGGGGAGCCATGATGAATGAAGGTGAAGAGGAGGGATTACCTACATCTTCGATTAAACAAGTTAACATCAAAGTATCATTAGTTGTCTCGTCTGTAAAAAAGACGGTATCGCGTGATGTGGTACAAATTGGGACTGATGAATTGAATTGTACATTCAATTCGATGGACTTTTGATCAACGCTTGGTTCCAATTGGAGACAGACGTATATACCTGAATCTTCCCGGCTTATGTTATTGATATACAACGTGTGTTTTACGACATTGTTTTCCATTCTGAGATACTTGTAGCGGAATGTGGACGAGTCGTCCTTTAACTGCCAATTACTTACGATAACTTTATCCGTTCCTCTCTCAGCCAGATCAAGAAATATCTTAACGGGATGAAATCCATTGATATAGCATTCTAGTGCAATGCTATTACCTTCTGTTATAGATCGTTCATTGGGTAGCTTGCTGGCAAATGTCGCTAATTCTCCTTGAGAGTACTTGATGACAAGAATGACTAAAATTGCTGAATAAGACGTGAGATGCTTCATCTTGAAATAGCATGTGATCAATGCAACTCCAGAAAAGAATAATAACCATTAAACATAGAAGTCAAGAATGAAATGTATATTATACGTTCTATGAATATCTAAAGTACACTCCCTAATTGCAAACCTTACATGTAATACAATCAGTTCCGGCTAGTCAGCGTTATTTTCCATTCTATCATCATATGATGGAAAGACATGTTGTACATGCGCTGTTCAACAACCTTTCCCATCATGAATTTGATTGTTCCAATGTGATAGGGACTTCTTGAGTAAGGGAGGTTGTAATGGCCCTTTGTCTTCTAAATTAGTACAAACTTAAAGTCAGCTAAAGTTTGGCACCTTCGTTAGACTATATTTCCCAGTATCTGCAGACCAATAATAGGACTCATTTTCCACCAAATCATAGCTTCTCTCCAAAGCCTCTCTCCGCTCTTAAAATTGGACCTAGTGTGAGGTTGCGGGGGGGATGAGGGCATTTTCCAACAATTATCAATCCAAATTTCTTAGAAGAAGAATAGTTTGTGAAGTTAATTCAGGAGAAACATTGGTTTATACTCGCATCAATAGCATGTCAAAAAGTTAATTTTTACAAATATGAGAGACATTCCGGTCAGTCAATTTTTCATTTTCATTAATACCCACATTGATGTCAGCAAGCATACTATGCCCAACGAGATTTTGAAATCAGGGCCGGGCGTAACCACATATAGTTCTGGGCACAACATCCAGGGGCTCATATCCCCTCCCACCCCAACAACCACCACCAGCACCTATTACAAACTATCCAATAACAATTCTTCAACATTGATTCAAAAGTTGCAAAATATAGTACCATTTCGCGTCTAAGCACCCTCCCATTCTCAAACCCTTGGACGACATGAGATCTTAGCCTACCCCCACCCCCATCCACAGTACAAACATGGAATTGCGCCCCTGGCAGAGACGTTAATAGTCTGCACAGATATTCACTAGTAGTGGAGCAGACTCCAATCGCGTGGTCGTTGCACCGGACACTTGACATCAATAAATGATAATCGAGCCTGGAGAGTGTGATGGAGGGTGAGTAGCAATTATAAAACAGCTATTGACTTAGTTTGTATATCTGACATACTCTGGTCTTCTTCAGTTGGAGAGTCTATTTATTCGAAAAACCAGTACATCAGTACACAATCATTTCCCGTACTTTCTGTTTGCATATCCTTCATAATGGATATACAGCTATATCAATGGTCAACACAAAAGTCGTACTAAATGCATACAAGGTTAAATTAGAAAGTGGCGTTCAAACTTAATATAAGTTATGATTAATGATAACGTCGTAATGATTGTAACATTAAATTCCCAGTCTTGGACTATACATCAAGATCAAGGGTGGTAGAGGAAACATTCTACATTGGTGCAAAGGTTAACTTACCTAGCCATCATACCCACATTGTCCCTCAAAGGGATTGCACAAGGGCAACACAGTGGGACCAGCATGGACTATTCACATTGGTACCATGAAGGCTTGTCCGCCCTGGTCCATATTAGCCCACAATAAGCAACTCCGTGTTGAATAACAAAGGGTCCAATGTAGACAAACCAACCTGAGATAGTCATGGGTCCTCCAGGAGTCCAAAAGAGCAATCGTAGTGTGTTGATGGATCTTTTTGAGTCCCGCATAGGAGATTGGTGGGTTGTTCATGGGACTCAAAATTTGCCAACCTGAACAACCCAATGTGGCTCAACAATGTAATCCACATAGGGCCTGCTTGGGTCTATGCAGGCAATCTTTGTGAGACGGTTTTATCCGCCTGACACATTGCGAACCCAGATGGGATAATATGGGTGCTAACATGTGTCATTATGGGTTAGATATATATTGGAATATACTGGTTCCTATCTAGGTCCCATATAAAATATTAATGGTAACTGTGTATGACTTATTTCAAAACTAGACGACCCAAATAGGGCCCACGTGAGGAAACTCTATGGGGCCAAATGGAAAACCCATGGGTTCTACACAGCTTTCCTGCCTGGCCTGTGGTGACCCATATGGGCTAACGTCAATGCGACGTTGGGCTTACATTGGCCCCAATGTGAAATTCTCAATGACATACTTTAGGGTCCTACACAGATCCCATCCATATGTGCAACCCTATGGGGATGATGATGGTTTGATGCAGGATATTTGGGGGTTATATGGGTCTGAACTAGGCAAGCGACGCAGGATCCACCAGGTCAAAACTCTTAAATACCAAATTGGGCAAAATATGGTCAAATCTCATAATGATATCTATAATTGGACATTTCTTAGTCGTTTCATTATGATTTATCATTTAATGAAATTTAGCAGCTATTCCAATTCAATATCAAGCTGATTGGACATTATGTTGATAAAATACTGACATTGTAGTTGACCTCTCATCTTTGACCTATGAAATCATCATTGACGAAGGCATGGGTACACCAAGTTCCACTTGGTCGTACTTAAGGTGTAGGAGGTGATCGCGACACACTTTGTCGCACAATTTAGGCCTATTTGAACTTTGACCTCAATTGACCTTTTACCCCGACCCTAAACACCTAAATATGTCCTATTTTAAAGTTCGTTTCATTATTCTATACATATCATGTGGTTTAATGTTTTTTCCTACATGTTGACCAGCAGAAAACGGCTAAAAACCGATTTTTAGTTTTTGTTTACCTCTGACCTATAAACTATGACGTCATCAATCACGCAGGCACAAGTTTACATGGTCAGGCACCTTCCTGTGTGTACTTGATCGGACTTACGGTCCTAGCGGAGTTCGCGACACACTTTTTCGCGTAATTTAGGCCAATTTGACCTTCAATTCCGACCGTTAACACCTATATCTGTCCTATTTTAAAATTATCTCATTCTCTACATATCGTGTGGTTTAATGCCTTGTTCCGCAGGCACGAGTTTACATGGCCAGGTACCTACTCATCAAGTTTGAACTTGATCGGATTTACGATCTCGGAGCTCGCGACAAACTGTTTTGCTAACTCACACACACCCCAATTACATACGTGAGACTAGGTTCTTACAGTCAGTAGTAGGACACCAAAAAATTTCACAGATCTGAAGACAGAGAACATGTAATTGGTTCACACTTGTCTCATACATGTGTGAAACACGAATTGTTGTGTATAAAGTGATGCATACTAATAAGAAACAGATCCGTATGTAGCGACAGTTTGGCCAACTATAGGTAGCCGGATTTGGATTGATCGAGGGGGACAACGCCCACACAAGGCGGCAAATTAGGTCCACTTAAAACGTCTAGCATCAGTCGATGCGACCACATAGTATGTAAAACACATAGGCCTACTCTTCTATTGTTCACGAACGAAACCTTTTCGCAAAAATCGTAACAAATGCCTAATTGTTGCGCCGCCTGGGGGTGCAGCAATCGAACAGAAAATGGAATTCGCATGTATCGTTTTCCTACTAATGTACAAAGGGAACATAATCAAGCTGTAGGAGGTGGGCTAATAGCTAGTTAATTGAACATTTTGGTTATCTTAATTTCGTTTTTGCAACTCTAGCATTGTTTTTGAGAGATGGTCAAATCTCTTCCTTAATGATGAGGCGTATTCAGTCCAGCAATGAGATGGAAAAGTCAAAAGTTGGTTTTCTACCAAATGCCAATTCAAATGGGCTATGATCACCAAGCTGGGAGGAAGAAAAGGAGTACTAAGCGTATACAGTTGTAGGAACATAGCGTACCCACACCGTCTCGAATTGATTTAAATTAACCCTCAAGAAGTGCGAAAGAGTTTGGATGTGTCTTTCAACTTGCAAACTGCGGTGGTTACAAACGCTCGTTATTCATTGAACGCATTGCGAAGAAATTCTACTAACATTATTGTTCAGGAAGCTGCGACGTCTGTAATTAACATGGAGGGTGGTCCGAATGTCGTCACAATCTTTTCTAAATTCGCTTACCATATTGTGGCTGCATTTAATGTTTTCAATGGAACTCATTCTACAAATCGGGTTATTTCGTCACAAGCGACCATTAAATGTTTTGTACCCTGATACAGTTTCTGCCATAGATTTAAAATCAAGGCTGATCTTATCAAAAGGTCGGTAACTGTCGGCGATTCGTGTTTGAAATTGTCTCAATTTCTCTGGCTTGGGCTTTGAATTGCTGCCATTTCAGAAACGCTTTATGTAATTGTTCATGCGTTGGAACATATCACGCATAAATAAGTACTGTCGTATTGTAAGGTATGTCCTCATGACACATTGATGATAGCTTATAGGATCCTCATGATACTTAGATATGATTTGATCGACCATTGTTTCCGGTATTTCCAGCTGTAAGATCACTATTAATTTATGTCTGTCATGAAAAGAAAGACGACACTAGAGTCCGTCACACATGAGAAATTCTTCAGCTCTCGAGCGAATATTACGAACAGATTTAACATCATGTGGTAATATCTAAGTTAAATGATCTTCTATTGGCTGAAAGAAAGGACACGTTTCTTGTTGAATTTTTTAATACCTTTTTATCAAGTGATAGATTATAGTCACGAATGATTTCAGCCATTATCTTTCTCATAAGTCCCTCAATGTCCTTTTGTTTCGGAATGTGACTGTATTTAATGCTACGCATACACCAAAGATTTCAGTGACTGTATTTAAATATCAACTACGTCAGACACTAAAGACTGTATTTAATATCAGCTACGTCACACACCAAAGATTTCAACGACCGTATTTAATATCAGCTACGTCAAACACCAAAGATTTAAGTGACTGTATTCAATATCAGCTACGTCAGACACCAAAGATTTCAGTGACTGTATTTAATATCAGCTACGCCAGACATTCAAAGATTTCAATGACTGTATTTAATATCAGCTACGTCAGACACCAAAGATTTCAAGGAATGTATTTAATATCAGCTACGTCAGACACCAAAGATTTAAGTGACTGTATTCAATATCAGCTACGTCAGACACCACAGATTTCAAGGAATGTATTTAATATCAGCTACGTCAGACACTAAAGATTTCAGTTACTGTATTCAATATCAGCTACGTCACACACCAATGATATCAGTGACTGTATTTAATATCAGCTACGCCAGACATTCAAAGATTTCAATGACTGTATTTAGTATCAGCTACGTCAGACACCATGCACAGATTTCAAGGAATGTATTTAATATCAGCTACGTCAGACACTAAAGATTTCAGTTACTGTATTCAATATCAGCTACGTCAGACATCAAAGATTTCAATGACTGTATTTAATATCAGCTACGTCAGACACCAAAGATTTTAAGTGACTGTATTCAATATCAGCTACGTCAGACACCACAGATTTCAAGGAATGTATTTAATATCAGCTACGTCAGACACTAAAGATTTAAGTGACTGTATTTAATATCAGCTACGCCAGACACCAAAAATTTTAATGACTGTATTTAATATCAGCTACGTCAGACACCAACAATTTCAATGGAGCATAGAATTCAGAAAGAGGATCTCTATAATGTTCTTTTTCAACAACTATATCAACAGCTATACTGGATCACGTTTAATTTCATTTTCACCGAGTTGCGGTAAATCTGGCAGATCTGAAAGATGAGCCGATTTTGTTGATCTAGCAGATGCGACGTGTTTAGATTTCGCTTACTTCTTCAAGTTCATTCGTACAAAGATTACAAAAGAGAGTTACCGGTACTCTTAGTGAATTGATCAAAAATAACTCCATAATTTAACCAGAAGGAAACCCCTTCCATCGGTTACTTGCCTTTAAACACATTCCTAATGCAGCACAAAAGTAGCTTGCAAGCTAATAACCCTGCAGGTTGAGGTTAGTTCTGCAGATGGAGAGCAGTATAAATCTAAACAGAATCAGTGCTTAGATGGTTTGATGACAGGGAATCGTGTGAAACATACCACAACGATGACAGGTTGGTAATTTATTTTGCATGATCACTCAAACAATAAAGAGCTGAATTTGCATTTGTAATAGTTAACCTGATGAGATTCATTTGATACTTTGACATTTGAACCTCTGCTGACCCCTAATGACCTTGATGTCCAACCAAAATAATAGGGTTCTTGTACTCACTATATATAGGAAAGACACACGCCAAATATGAACTATGTGATGTAACCAATTTTGGGGATAACGTGTTTACAAGTTTGTGTTTATAAGGACCTTTGATGACCCACATGACCTTGATATCCACCAAAAACAATAAGGGTCTTGTACTGATTATAGGAAAGCCATATGCAAAATATAAGAGCCAATGAAGTTTCTCATCTGGAGATATCGTGTCTGCAATTCATTCAAGGTTCGACCCCTCGTGACCTTAAATGAACTCTGACCTACAGTAAGTTGAGTAAACACTTTACACTACATAAGGCGATCATAACATGCATTTGATACTTTCGATCATTAATTTCTTCATCAATGAAACGTTTTTGGCAAAACTTTCATGGTTCCATTTTTTGAAAATGTGCAGCTTTATGTATTTCCTTTTTCGAAACGCACGGAATCACTTAAACTGATCGAAAAAACAGTGTCGGTAATTGGCTTTTTAACAGACACGGCTGCACTGATTTAAGTAAATCCATTTTTTTGGACGTCTGCCGAATCTGAGAGAAGATTCACAACATTTGCTTATGTACGGAAGTTTAAAAGTGCCATCAACATAAGAAAACTTTGCCCCAATCAGTTAACATTTTTCAGTAAATTGTTTAGATAACAAGATAATATCTTATCAAAAATCAAAAAAATGTTGGATTGCTCAGTTGCTTTAACTGAGCAATTCAACATTTTTCTGCAAAATGTTTATTTGACAACTTATCAGATCCTCAATGCAACATTTTTCTGAAGAATGTAAAATTGTTCACTTCATTCCAACTGAGTAATTGAACAATTTTCTGCAAAATGTTAAATTTAAATTTTAAATTTAAATGATTTACTTTTTTGGTTTCTGAGATGCATGTACACAAAGCATTTGGTCGACTTAGGAATTTTCACCCATCTCCCTCAACATGTGAAGATATTTGAAAGCTCCCCAAAATTAACATAATCAACTGTCTGATTGCAAAATTTGACAATGATACAACTCTACCCGCATTAGCTAAAATTTCTTGCATAGATACGTAAACAGATCTGTTCATAGTTACTTTAGTTTCAATTACAAAACATCAACCCATGAATATACCAAGAAACATAATGTGTCATTTGAGCTTTGCAACTTAAACATGCTGGTATATAATTGAGCAATGTAGTACTGTACTGTATCAATACTTATACATCCTCAAGTAAGAGGAAGGATTTTGAATATTTGGTGGTAACCAGTTAACACTGAAATTATTTTGCTTTCACTTTTCACACAAATACCCCACCTCTTCAAACGTTTATAGTAAACATCATTTTAAAGCTAAAATTAAATCATAATCAACTGTCGGCCATGAAGACAATGACAAAGATACAACTGTTCCTGTAGTCACCCATATATAAGCAGTATTTTCATAATCTGCTGCAGATAATAGTTTAATTTAAATTAAGAGTCAACAATCAACCAGTACCAAATAGAGAATGAAGAATGAAATGAACCGATATAATCTTCTTGAAAGAAAATGGAACAATAGTGAACTTTGTGACATGAAACATATTTGCATTAAAACTGACCAAAAGCATTCTGGGGACACTGAATGCTATGACAGAATATCAATTTCATGTTACTGCTTGTGTAATAAATGTTAGATTCACCATGTTAAACACACAATCATCACATTGATTGGAATTAATATTGTACTGCTGAGTATTAAGCACAACGAATCTAAACACTCTTACAATAACATCAATCCCTCAAGTCATCCGATGTGACGGGTCTGAAAGTGTAATGACAAAGAAACAACTCTTCCTGAAATCAATTTAACACAAGCAACAACTTTAGATACACAGTGATTTGTTCATTATTAGTTTAATTTGAATTAGCATGCAAACCAATCAAAACAAGTAGTGGCGAAATGAAAGGATATAATTATTTAACAGAAACTTCAAAATACACATCAAAGTGAACTTTACCATGTAAGTACTATCACTTTGATCCAATATGTCGATCATTACTTAGAATTCATGTTCACTAGCTGTCACGTATACACACACTATATCCAAGTTCCCCCATTCAGCCACCGCCCTCTCCTGTGGGACTAGTAGCATGGACACTTCGAAGTTCGGACACCTAAGATTTAAACACCCCAAAACTATAACTTCCTTTTAGAGAAAAATATGTAAGTACTTGCTATAGCACACAGGTTATTTTGGAGAGAAAATAACTGTACCTTCGTAGTTTTTCGTGAAATTGGCTCTTGCTGTAGGTTATCAGGGTGAAATCGTGCATTTCTTAGGGGTGTCCGAACTTCGCAGTATTCCGAACTTCGCAATACTAGTAGTGTTGTTTATAAATTTTATTGTACACTATGTAACGGAGGTACTAATTATGTAAGTGAAACAAGGCACGCCTTTCCGCGTGCGGTGAATAATCATAAGAATTCGATATGGGACAATTTCTTGGCCGATATCCAGTGGCTCATTATTATAATCACCCAACAATTCCCTCAAAAATCTGTTTAATTGCTACAAATTTTAAATCGACTGCTGAACGAAACCGAGAGAAATAAATTTTCCGTATTACTTCACACCTTAAAGGTCTCAATATAGACTTAGTGCCAGTCGCCCAGTACGATGGCTTTATAAACAAGCTTAATGTCGCTTCCTCTCCTTTGATACCCAAGCAATCGTCCTCTGCTCGCAGCGTCACTACGTGCTTATTGAATCGTTTATCTCCTTATTGCTTGATGCTCTCATTCAATCTGTATTATTGTCGCTCCTTAACCTTCTTTGGTCATTTCATTTGTATATACTTTCACGTGAACTCTAGTCATTGCTGAAAAACGTCCCAGCGGACCGAAAAATTCAATACATATTGCAAAATATCAGTATTCCTACTTAGTCAACTAGGAGTCTTGTCTCACTTCCGTTTTTCTAATATATACACCACTGTTAATTGTATACATCCTGCACCTCCAAACGGCAATGTTTGCCATTATAACTGCGTACTACGAATATGATCACATGTGACAATTCCATGGCAGGAGGCCTACTATAAACTTCCTGAACACGATACGCAAATACATAAACACCTGCCTAAGCGACTATATAGCGCTAGGTGAACTGTCTGTAAGTTCTCTATTCTTTCTGTGCAAGACATTGTGACCCTACGGCTAGTTCTAGCAACTTAAAACAAATTACAAAAATGATGAAACAGTCACTAATATAAATCCCCATAAACGTGAACTCTGTAGCCTCCATACACAAGAGCCATTAGGCCCATAATGAATATTATATGGTTTAATCATAGTAATCGCCCACGTGCAGCCCATATAGTTTTAGCCACATGGAACACAACTGGGCATCCCTTGGTTTACCCATAATTTAGCCATTCCAAACACATGTTAAACCAGATATGCATGGATCTAGTCAGTCATACCATGGTAAGCCCACATTCACTTTACCATTATGTAGCCCACATAAAGCCCACATTAATAGGAAAAAGTTAGCCCACGCATCTTTGCTCACAAATATTTAATAGAAATACCACACGAGGCCCTAGTAGGTAATACTTGGAAAGTCCACGCCCATGTTAACCCCACGTTCCCTCCAATTAAAACCCACGTGGAACCCACAAGGTTTGATAGGATGGTTGGGTAGTCATATATACCAATAAATTATTCCAGCTCCCTATGAGAAACCATAGAAATATAAACAATCATAATAAAGATCCTGGATGTCACAATGAAGTATTTTTGTGACAGAAAAAAAATAGGCCGTGGCTATTCTTATGACTAGTCATAACAATTATCTGTAAACTATTCTTACAACATCGGCGAATTCATGCGCAGTAAAGTAAATAAAGCAACTGTGCGTGTAGTAGGGGTAACCCTAACCCTAAACCTAACCCCTAATCCTAATCCTATCCCTAACCCTAACCCTAACTGGAAATTATTGTTACTCATGGTTGTAGGCTCCTGGTTGTAAAATAGCAACTGCGCATGCGTAATCGGCAATTATTTTTACGACTCGTCGTAAGAATAGACACTTTCAAAAAAATACCGGGACATCACTATATCACACGTAAAATCTTGTGTGGTATGTTGCATTACGTGTTTCTTTGTTTTGCCGTATCTTTACTTAGTTTACTTTCGTCATACACTTCCAACAAATAAAACTTCTTCGATAGGCCTACATTATATTCATTAGGCACTTCCCTACTTAGACGGCTGCTAAACATGCACCATCTAAATCCTTGCCCCATCGAGGGGAAGGGAAGCATCAACACATCGAATCGAGCTTGAAACCAAAACAAAACGTCTCAGAGCTACGTTTATTTTTTATTTGTTTTTCCACAAAAGTACAAAGTGGAGGGAAGTCTTCCATAAAGCTTTAAAGCTTAACAGTGTGGAAGACTCC
>KN888140.1:35222-47389 GCA_000934455.1 Apostichopus parvimensis | reverse complement strand
TTCATTGGATCATCAAACAGATAAAAAGTAATTCTAATAGGTGCTATCCTAGTCCAAAAAATGTTAGGGTGGATGGAGAGGGGGTGGGGGGGGGGTGAGGTGATCTGGCCAATGCACTAAATATTTTATTGGGCAAAGATTGAAATTTCTCACCACTGAGTAATTCATGGTTCCCACATGGTCTGGAAAATTGGAAAAGTCTGGGAAAAGTAGGCAAATGGTAAAACCTCTCTCCTAGGTCTTGAAAATCTTTGAACTTTGAAGTTTAGTCTGGAAAAGTAAGGAAAAATCCTCATCTGAACACTTCTTCTTATCAATATGACTTTAAAGGCATAAATGAACCTTGTGTGAAAAGACATGGCCAGAGCATTTCATGTTCGGGGTTCATGGCTCAAGAATAAATTAATGAAACGGTGGTACTATACATTATGCAAGAGTTATAATGGTTAGGCTATACTGTAGGTAGCCTAACATTAGGTCTTAGTAGTGTGTAGGCTTCATAGTAAACTGCAAGACATGGTTTGGTCTCGAAAAAAGGTGTGGAATTGTTTAACAGTACAGTGGGAACCATGGTAATTCATAATGATGTCTGTCTGACCAAAAATGTTCATGTTGAGTTATACTAACTCTTGATTACTTGATCAGTAGAAGCTTTTGACAGAATCAGAAATAATAGCTATTAAATTTACGCACAGGCAGACATACTAACATAAGAGAGAATTATGCATTGCCACCTATTTCAGGTTCCGTGATTGACGTTCTCATTCCTCTTACAAATTAATGTTTACATTCAGCAACAATTTCATCTCAGTAACAAGTAATTATTCTTCCATAACATGCTCAATCAAATCTTTATTTTTTTGTAGCGGGGGAGGAGAAAAAAAAAAGGAAAGTAGCCCCAAAGAAGAAGAAGCAAGCTAAAATGAATCAAAATGTAAATAACGAGTGGGAGAAATTCATCCCGTAAATGCCTCAATACGTCCGTTAATGCCTAGCAGTTCTACACGCGACAGTTTTCAATTTTCGTTTTGTCTTTTTCTTACCCGGGGTTCTCTTGCTTTTAATCAAATAAACCCAAGCCAAGTTACACCGCGAGTCGGTCTAACACGGCCGTGTTTCATACACTGCAATAAATTTAAATTGTCAATAATAGAGGCACATTCCTCCCCCACCCGTCATCGCGAAAGAAAATGAAAAAGATATTTTAGCAAAACAAAAAAAAACAAACGGAAGAAAAAAGAAAAGAAAATTTGATGAATACACAAGGTGGGCAGCATTTTACCTGTCAGTAATAATTACATCAAATTGTGTTGTACCTCGACAACTCTGATTGATTTGATATTTGTAAGGGCTGCCAGAAGTATTGATGACGTTCATTTTTTTTCCTCTCATATTTTCATTTCTTCATTTCTATTTTTTTTTGCTCGCTCGCTCGTGCGTCGGCAGGCTCACAACTGCATGAGAATCAAGATTCTAGGGGATTGCTACTACTGCGTATCTGGCCTGCCAATCTCCCGACCTGGCCATGCTGCAAACTGTGTACAAATGGGTCTGGATATGTGTCAGTCCATAAAGTAAGGAGATAGCTTATAAATGTATTAAAATGTGATATCATTTGGCTTTAGGTCAGTCAAGCTATAGCCTTTTGATTTGAATGGTATGCAATTCTAAAGCAACTGTTTTATTTTTTATTTTTTGTCTGAGGGGGTGGAGGGGATACACAATTTCTGCAATTAATGTCTTTCATTTAGATCTTGCAAGTTGTGAAGGAAAATTCCCAGTGAGAGATTTAATTAATACAGTATGTTCTTGTATTCTTGTTATCCCTTGTTGTAGAGTAACAAAATATTTTCTTCACAAATGAGACCTGTAAAAGGTGGAGACTGTGTTGCATCTGAAGAACTTACCTAATGGTCTGTGTGTTAGGCTAAGTAGTTCAGTCACTTTCATGGATGGAGCATCAGATCTTTGAGGTTGTCAATTATCAAAAGTCATCACCTGGACTGATAGCTGTGTTTTGTAAGGATATCTTAGTCAGCATTTAAAATTAAAATAATAGCAAGGAATGTCGGCTGGAAAAGTCGAGTGCTGGTCACCGTTCTTCAATGTCCCGACTCACATCGAAACTAATAAATGGTCACTGCCCGACGGTTGTTACCCTTTGAAAGAAGCATAGCAAACAGTGAGTCCCAGCTAAAAGGCACAGGCTCTGAAATATCACATGAGTCTGTACACAGATATATTCACGACTTATTGGACTACTCAGTGCTCACTGGATCAAACCACAAAGGAGAGCTTGCACAGTCCCATTTTGCATGCCACTATTGTGCCACACTGTGCCATTGTGCCACAATACAGTGATGAAACAATCATAGACTTCCTTATATCTCAAACTTGCTAATATTTTGAAAATGGAGAGAGATATCAAATGTTTGGTAGTGTAGGGATTTTTATAATATATTTAAAGTGCACTCTTTGATGACTGTGGTATTTCTGTGTTAGTTTGACGTCATTTTGACGGCGAATGGTCTCGACTTACTGTACCAGTTCCACGAAGTTCCACCAAGACCTTTGCAGCCCAAATAATTTTATCATAAAGTTATCGTAAAGTTTAATCTCCCATAAACGATACTATGATTAAGCTTTCAAGTTTTCAAAACATTTGATATTATTATTTGGAACCAGATATATCAAAAAGTGCAAATGATCGTGTAAGATAGACAGTAGGAATATTCACTTGACAGATTGCTTCAGAAAAATGGTTCTTTAATCTTTGTCCAAGCAGAAAAAGATGAGACCTTTGTCAAAAATGTAAATGTATTCAATCAAATGAAAAGGAATTTGACAGTATTTAATTTGTTTTTTCATCTTCAGGTGTGTTCGTGATGCCACCGATGTGAATATTAATATGAGGGTCGGAGTCCACACTGGCAACGTCTTGTGCGGGGTTCTCGGTCTCAAGAAATGGCAGTATGATGTCTGGTCACATGATGTCACTCTAGCCAATCACATGGAAAGCTCAGGGAAGCCAGGGTTAGTAGATTATGAAACATTGGTTCTTATACATCTTATACAGGTGTTAAATTATGCCAGGCTAACCCTTCAGTAGAAACAGATCTTATTGGCGTTGAATGAATTTGTATGTGAAACCTCTCGAGTTTGTAGATGTCGTTAGTACATCTGGTGTTAAAGTCAGTGACTTGCACCCGACAAAGGCCCGCATTTAAATCTAAGAGAATGTCACACATTCCTTAATTGATATGTTAATTATCTATTTGAGTGGATGGTTTCCTGTCAAAAACACCAGTGCCGATACATGCATACCTCATGCATGTTGTTACGCTTGTATCGAAATCCGCAGTGTTTGCACTCCATCATATAAACAAAGACATGGGACAACTTTGTTACTGCTACAGTGTCACATTGACTGTTACTGTGTCACATCGTTGGCTGTTGTTGCTGTGTCACATTGTTCACTACTGTTACTGTGTCACATCGTTCGTTACTGTGCTGTTTCATATCATTCGCTACTGTTGCCGTGTCACATTGTTCCCTACTGCTGCTGTGTCACATCGTTTGCTGCTGTAAACTGTCACATCCGTTGGCTACTGTTACTGTGTCACATCGTTCGCCACCGTTGTTGTGTCACGTCGTTTTCTACTGTTGCTGTGTCACATCGTTCGTTACCGTTGCTGTTTCATATCATTCGCTACTGTTGCTGTGTCACATGTGTCACGTTATTCACTACTGTTGCTGTGTCACATCGTTTGCTACTGTTTCTGTGTCACATCGTTAGCTACCGTTACTGTGTCATGTTGGCTGCTGTAACTGTGTCACATCGCTCACTGCCTTTCCTGTGTCACATTACTGTCTCTCATGGTCATGTGTTTTACCGAGTAGCTCTTAAATCGTTTGACACTCTTTTCTGACAGCATACAACAGTTTTGAGTTGTCAGCTTAAAGAATAATGACCAAAATTCTCATCTATCATCCTTTTTAGTTTGATTCTGAATGAATAGCGAAACTAAGAAGTTAATGAGGGAAAGTCTCATCTTTGTTTGCCCATTTTTTATTTCAAAAACTGAAAATAAAGATGAGAATAGATCAACTTAATAGCCACGGTTCTGAAATGAAATATGAGACTTTTAAATAATTCTAAAAGAGTATCGTACCGTAATGTTATTTGATGAAGCCATTTCGCTGTAGTCTGTTTAGATAATGATCATATTTAATAGCATCCCCACACCTTGGGGGGAAAAAACACATTGTGTTGATTACAGCAATTCAATCGTATGATTGGTTTTTAGGAGAGAGCTACACATCATCAGTCACGCTCAGCTTCTTGCAACGTCTGTAATGAACTAGCAATTAAGTGCAGTCACATCACAGGCTGTTACTCTAGTACATGCTGGATGATTGTATTATTGTGAAAAGTACATCATGTAAGCAAGGTCTCTGCTGAAAAGTTACTTATGCAAGACCTGTTTTGTTTATCTGCTCTAAGCATATGGCTGTTTCTAACATGTGATATTTCCCTAGTCAAATATTGACTTTGCATACTTCAGCACATTTCAGTTCTATCCTAACATAACTCTGTGTCTTAGTGTAAGCTTTGCCAAAACTAATCATGAACAGGTTGAAGAGAAGAATAATGTCACACCATCAGAAACCATAGCAACGTATTAAAAAATAATTCTCCAATATGGAATTTTCTTTTCTACCCATCATCATTGCCCTTGGGGGGTTTATTTCTGCGATATCTAACATCCTCCCTGTGTTTAGTAAAACTCATTCTGAATTGTCTGTAATATACACAGGGAAAAAGGAAAAAGACATAAACAAATACTGTATGTATTATCAACTCTATACTACAGATAGCTTCATTCTGTCTCTTTGTGATATCATTTCAGTCTGAATATTTGTAATTTTGTCTGCAGTGCGTACTCACATTAACACATGGGGGTGAAAAAAAATGTATAAACAAGAAAAAACAAAAATGATTACGTTCAACAAATAATACAACACAAAAGTAAACAAGTCGTAAAGGTAGTCGGCTTTTCTTTTTATCATTTGCACGGTTGTATGGTTTATAGATCAATTATTCATACCTCACCTCACAAAGGAAGTCACCTGGTCAAAGATAATATTTACTTTAAAGGCATTGAAGACTCGCCCCAAACCATGTGCGGCCATCTGAAAAAGTTAACTTTCCGTTGCTTGCAAGTGACGTTTTGTTCGTGTCGCTACAAGATGCAGACAGTAATGAAACGTGATACCTTGTTATCTTTGGCTGGACCTGAGATGTCCATCACTGTATTGTTTTTACACTGTGTGTGGGTATTGGCCGCAGCTGTATGTACTGACTGTACACTATTGTCTAATTACCGATGGTAGCAAGCTGTGTGTGTGTATTTTCTGGGATCGATGGTGGTGTTTAACACTTCTGTTACACCTCATTCGAAACTAGGTCAGATTACCGGCATTAGACGTTTCTTTTTGCGCGAGTCTTCACACCCTTTAAATACTAGGCAGTCCGACAAGGCTGAAAAGGAGACACAAACCCAACCATCAATTCCAGTCTATGCGATAAAGATAACTGTCGTGAACAACTTTCCCAAATGAGCTAAGAAATATCTTCTCTTTTTTTGTCATTTGGGAGATATCAAAGATTTGATGGTTCCTTGAACCACAAGGCTGAAGACTTGATCAAGTCTAATATGACATCGTCGAGCCACAAGTGCCTGGATTGTTTATGTGTTGCTTTATATATTACCATGTCTATTTTCTGTAATGGAGACCTGTGGGTTTTGCCAATGCTGAATCTGGAATATTGAAGAGCTTCTTAAATAGCATGACCTAATTATGGGCATTAGTTTCATTTTTGTTTGAACACTCTAAACATCAAATTGTTTATTAAAAAATAAAAAATAATTTTTTAATTAATATTTTTATTTATTTATTTTTTTTATCATTTAATTTTTTTTAAATTATTTGTGATTAATTTTTTTTAAATGTTGATAATACCGTAGTGTTACTATGACATCACAGACTCACCGTAGTGTTACTATGACATCACAGACTCACTTTAATACAAAAAGACAGCTCCTAGATGTAACTTTTAAACTAGGATACCTCCCAAAAATGGAACATAGTAATATTTACCTTTTTGAATTTGAGTATATGTTGTACAGCTGTGAATAATTATTTAGTAAACAATTTTTATTTTGTACTCTTGAATTGGACTGTTGTCAGTATTGTGTAAGATAGTTAAGTTTGTGCAGTCAATAAATGCCACAGATATTAATTAGAAATTTTGACTATCTCTTGGAATTGGAATAAAACAAATTGAAAGTAATAACTTGCTTAAATTATTAATTTCATGCAAAGCAGCTTGTTGACATTTTTAGTTGAGGAAACATTTCAGAAAGCTCTGCAATCCATCAATTTCAAATGTTAGCAGCCATTAGTTTTCATTTAATTTGTTGCCATGGATTAATTTAATAGATTATGAATGACTTAATCATTGGGTGGTTTTTTTCCCCCTTTATATCTTTAGTTTTTACTTAATATTTATTAATGTTATGTTGGATGAGGATCGAGGAAGCTCTCAAGGATGGATTTGCCTTCGGCATCAGACATTAGTCTAAAAGCATCTTTGCATCAGTTTCTTTGGTTCTTATTTAAAAATATTTTGTGTACTTTTGGGGAGAGGAATTTGAAACCTCGGGAGTCAATTACACCATTGAGATACTTTCCACGAGCAGTTCATTTTCCTCAGGAAGGCACAAGAGATCTTCAGTATATCAAAAGATGGATATATTGGGTTATTGTAAACAAAAAAAGGAACAGCAATGAAGTATGATGTTTGGCATTTATAGAGAGCTGCGATGGTAGTTGGAAACAGCAGAATTAAAACACGTATTGATAACACGTGTTGTTTAACACTGAATTCTTCTGTATGCTTTCAACAGGAGGGTGCACATCACTAAAACAACCCTTGACAGCCTGAATGGCAAGTACGACGTCGAACCAGCCTACGGCAGAGAGAGAAGTGACTTCATCAAGGAACTCAATATGGAAACATATTTCATAATAAATCCGAGGTCAATGCTCAGCCAGGTTAGTGATACCGAACCCAGAAATTTAAATGAGGGCATGGGGTTGGGTGGGGGGAGGGGGGTTAAGGGACACAGAGGGGGTGCATGTATTTCTCTAGTACTGATTCAGGTGCTATTGTCAGTCACATTGTTTGATATACCCATTTCTGATGTTTCTCTGGTTATGTCTCACCCCAAGTCCTTTTCTCTCATTGCTAATTTTGAAGAGGTATTTCTGGAGATAAAGAGAGAGTAAGAGTTGAATCAGGGCGGCATGAGGGTGGGGTGGAAGGGGGTGGGGGTTGAAACAGATTATAGTTTTTGGTTTCTGCTGCTGATTTCATCAGTGTCTGTGTTCATCTGTGTGTGCGTATGCGTTTGTTTTTCTATCTGACCGAGGACTTGAACAAAAGAATTCCAGGTCCTCGGTTGTGATTTCTAAAGAATCACCACGTCCTCGGAAGGATTCTATTGTATGGGGTATTGTTAAGGTTAGGGTACGTGGATTTGAACAATGGAAAATACAATGGGGTCCTCGGTCTTAATGTAATACAAACATGTGTGAGCGAGCATGTATTTGTGTGTATTTAACTTGCCTATCAAGTTCTAATCAATATCATTTCAACCAAGATACCGCTTCTGGTAAGAGTGATATGACACTATCCTCTTCTATAAATTATCTGTTACAGAACAATTCTACGGAGGGCGTGATGGAGAACGGTCACAACGGCAACCATCAACAGATGAGCAGCCAGAGGGCTTCTATAAGGATGGCCAGGTATCTAGAGACCTGGGGCGCAGACACGCCCTTCTCCACGGGTTCCGTGGCACCGATTCCGAGAGGTATCGGAATTTCGGTAAGTATTGCCATGACGTCATTGTTTTCCCCATCAGCCACCCAGTGGTAGTTCATGCAGACTGTTGGCTCATTTTGCTTCAACTTTCCTTTCTTTTTGACGTGCCAAGATCGTTTACAAATATATGCCAAGTTTCGTCGCATCGAAAAACTGAAAAGAAAAAGAACTGCTGGGATACAGAAGAACTATTTATGTTTCCTCCTTAGACCATTGTGACTATATTTTAGGTAAAAGTGTGTAATTTTGAGAAAATTGATGACATATGTGAAGGTATAAAACTGGTTTTAAAATTGCATCCTATCAGCTAAATTTGGTGGTATACTTTCATGGCTTCATTTAAGCTCTCATTTAAATTTCTTTGTCCATTTCCGTCAGAGCGGTTTCAGAGATTTTTTGTCTATTCTGTTGGTAAAGGCCAACATGTGAATGTGGTATAAACACTTCCCAGAGAAATTGGACTTTCGCTTGGTTTTGTAGTTGCATTTAGGAGAAAAGTGTGGTATTATAAAGAGATGAGGTAAATTTACATATGAGTTGTGGACCTCTTAATGGCTCTCTATAATTGTTAATTGTTTCAGTGGTGGTATGGCCATTAATATCACTTCTATTGATACAGAGAATAATTTTAGTGTTCAGATTTAGCATAGCAGTCTTTTTGAAGGCTCTCAGCTTTGTCTCCTAGAAAAAATACCATGGTTTTTGTGTGCAAAAAACTGCTATGTGTCTTTGCACTTGCATAGCATTTTGCATAGCATTATGCATAGCATTTTACCATGCGATACCGGATAAATTATTCCCTGTAATAACAACTGATTTAAAACTGGTCACTCTGTGTCAATTGTTCTACCGTATCGGTTTACTAAAGGTGTTTTAGGTCATTGTCTGTAATTCGACGAAAGAACCTCAAAAACTAAAAGAGGTTTTCTCTAAACCTTGTATCTACATTTAGGTATTAAAGTGTATACTGCTAGATAGCCGAATTAAATTCAGATATAAAATGTCATTTAAATGGTCATTGGTATTGTCCTCAAATATGCTAGAAATTAACACAAAAAAATTGACACTCATACTCAAATTTCAATGATCAGTCTGTTGCCATCTTGGAAACAATCCCCTTATATTTAGCCCTGTGGATATTTTTTTCTGGGGGGGGCGGGGGAGTTTCTCTAATCCTGTTAAATTTCTGGGAATACAATTTGGAAGGTCAGATCCATAACACACAGGAAGGTACTTTGGAAAAGTTTAAGCAATTTTTAGCATATTAAAGTTTTGTTCTAACAGTTATGAAATTTGAAGTGGGTTCTGCTTAGTCATTGTGATGTTTTTGATAGGTTTTTGTCTGACATTTGATACCCTTTATAAATGAGGTACTCTATTGTTATATCTTACAGGGTCTGACGGTCCTCAATACTTGTTTGTTCCCATACACTGTTGCTGATCACAGTGCAAGGTATGTTACAGGGTACTATTAAAGTTTATTAACCACAAAATGGCAGCCATTGCCATGGTGATATGGATGGGATTGTCCAAAGGATATTGTTTAAAGAAAATGATGGATTCCTTGCATGAGAAAAGAGACGCAGACAGCAAGATTTGTTTAATTCAGACAGCCTTAAGCTATGTCTATCTATACAAAATTGCTTAGGTTTCTAGAATTTAGTAAAGCCTACTAAATGTGTGCTTCTCCCATAGATGTGTATGGTATCACTAGGATCTAGGGTAGTGAAGCCTGCTACACATTTCTGCTCATGTCTCTGTGTACACTATCACTTGTTTCTAGGATAGTGAAACCTACTACCAACACGCTTCTGCTCATGTCTCTGTGTACACTATCACTAGTTTCTAGGATAGTGAAGCCTACTACCTACACACTTCTTCTCATGTCTCTGTGTACACTATCACTGGTTTCTAGGATAGTGAAACCTACTACCAACACGCTTCTGCTCATGTCTCTGTGTACACTATCACTAGTTTCTAGGATAGTGAAACCTACTACCTACACACTTCTTCTCATGTCTCTGTGTACACTATCACTGGTTTCTAGGATAGTGAAACCTACTACTTACACACTTCTTCTCATGTCTCTGTGTACACTATCACTGGTTTCTAGGATAGTAAAACCTAATACCTACACACTTCTTCTCATGTCTCTGTGTACACTATCACTGGTTTCTAGGATAGTGAAGCCTACTACCTACACACTTCTTCTCATGTCTCTGTGTACACTATCACTGGTTTCTAGGATAGTGAAGCCTACTACCTACACACTTCTTCTCATGTCTCTGTGTACACTATCACTGGTTTCTAGAATAGTGAAACCTACTACCTACACCCTTCTTCTCATGTCTCTGTGTACACTATCACTGGTTTCTAGGATAGTGAAACCTACTACCTACATGCTTCTGCTCATGTCTCTGTGTACACTATCACTGGTTTCTAGGATAGTGAAACCTGCTGCTCTACACACTTCAGTCATGTCTCTGTATACACTATCACTGCTTTCTAGAATAGTGAAGCCTCCTAACACTTCTTCTCATGTCTCTGTGTACACTATCACTAGTTTCTAGGATAGTGAAGCCTGCTGCTCTACACTGATTTGATCACAGTTCTCCTTACACTACTACATCTGTTAATGGTTCCAATAACACATGCATCTTTTCTTTCTTCAATACTTCCCTGCCATGTATGGAGTTTTGGGAATACAACACCTTCTCTCCTTTTCCCTCCAATATTGTTAGAAAGGAGTCTGAATTTTTCCAGTGAAAAGGAAATTACATATCAGACAGCTCAAGTTGTATAATAAGGGACAAGTCACATGTATCCAATGACAGTACACATATACAGATGATGACTGGAGCACTAAAAATGGGGTCATCTTTTTAAATGTCATGCCAATTTCCTTTAAGCTCTTCGGTTAGACGTGTATATTGACGTGATTGGGTCTAGTAAAGGCATTGAGAGGATGAGGTCACTGACCGGCTTTCCAAGTCATTTTTCGGAAACTGATATGTCGTTGTGACAGGTGTGATGCAATTGTCAGTGTCTCGTCATTAGAGGCAGGTGGTTTTTAGAAAGGTACGTGTGGAGACTTGGGAATTTCAAGATGGACTTTCAACTGACTAATAATAACAATAATAATACATAATTTTTATATAGCGACAAACAAACAATGAAGTAATTGTCGTGGCGCTTAACTACTAGACTACTAGAAGACGCAACAGTTATTGTACATTGGAAATATCGGAATGTATAAAGCAAGATCATTGGCCGGTCGATGTGACAAATTGACAGGTGAAAATCAAAAAAGTGGTGATAATCAGAAATGGAACTGATATTACTGGATGACAGTTAGACAGTGAAGTTGCTATATGGCTCTTAAGAGGTCAATTCTTACATGACCTAAAGAAAGGAATCTTGGATTTTTCAAATTTCTGACTCTTAATCGATATAAACCGGAAAATCTATTAAAAAACTGTGGATTGATGTTTTCTCCAAACTCATGAAATTTGTCACTTTAAGGAATAGGTTTGTGTAGCCATAGTAACAAAAGGAGAGGAGGCGTGCAATCATGAGGTCCAACATTAGATCGTTGGTTAACTTTGGTTTTATCTACCCCTAGTGGGTCATTCACCCCCCCCCCCCTTCTTAATCAAAAAGATAAATAATTGCAAAGAAAGTTACTTTTTTCAAGTAGACATTTCACAACGATTCTTCAGTCTTTTGTCGTAAAATTGGAATTGTGTGTTGTTGCAAGAAGCAAAAGATATGAACAGAGATATTATAAATTTCAGCTCTTTAGTCTTGAAGTCTTCACATTTTCTCTTGATACAACTTCCAGTATCGTATTCTCCCTCTGTCTTCATAAGCCGATGCAAAGTTGCCTCATCCTGAATCAAACCTGCCAACTCTCGCAGTTTCACAAAGAGATTTATGGCTTTTATATATCAGTCTCACGGTGGGATCTCCAAATCTCACATGTACCAAAGAATCATAAAATTGGTAAAACAAGATTTACATGGAGTTGTGAAAAAATGGAAAAAATGGAAAAAATGGAAACTTGTACCTTTGAGAAAAAGTCCCGAGAAATCTGGCAAGGAATGAACCTAGTAGGTTGTTCACAAATGACTTTTTTAGAACGATTTTAATGTTGAGATTTTTTTGAAATTAGACTTTTCTGTAAAATCTCCAGGGCATGGGCATCAATCTTCCTTCT